>CAKNYM010044034.1:29437-55939 GCA_932195095.1 Andricus curvator
TATATATATATATATATATATATATATATATATCTAATCTCTAATGAGCCGGAAAGGTTCTAAGTATTTAAAAAATCTAATTCTGATTTGTGAACTTTTTTGTGTGCTGATTTTGGTACATAAAATGGTTCATATAAGAAAGTAGATTTCATTTCGATATATAAAAAGCATTATTTTCTATTTTACCAATCGAGGTAAGTTACCTAATTTTTTTAAATATTAAAAAAAAAGAATGATGCATTTATGTCTCTTTCAATATACTTTATGATTTCCCAAAATTTCAGAACAAAATATAAATTATTTTGGCGAAAAACCGAAGGAAACTAAAAATACTTTATTCGGTGATCACTGATCGGCCATTTGTAACTTGGGAGCGTAACTTGGAAAGGGGTCAGTAGACACTGATTTTTCAAAAACTCGTCACCAATTTGGTATTATTCAAAATTTGTCAAGTCGCTCGACGAATTTTGAATAAGAGCGAATGTTGAAAAAAAGATTTATTCGTTCCGCAAATATAATTTAAAACATGTGCAAATTTTCATCTATTTCACTTTTTCAAATTCCAAAAATGAAATTCTTTTGATCGATAATCACCTTAAGTATGAGACAATTCTGCAACATATCGTCTCTGTTTTGTACTCACTTAACATTTTAAATTCGATTTGCCTCGCTCGCCTTGATCTCAGAAAGAGGTCAAATACCAATTTGAATGGCCTTTCGACACTTTAACGGAAATTTCAGATCCTCGTTTGACCAGGAACCCATGTCGACTGAGAAAGTATACTATCGTTTGCTTAAGAATTCTAATAGTAATTAAGAGTTTGTACTACTGAAGGTACTTACGGGGCATTGGACCAATTGATAAATCCTCCCAAGGAGGGTCTATTAAGCATCGATTGGCTTCCGTTAATGACCCGTTAAGAACATGCCGTGAGGCGTGAAGAACATTGTAAATACGAATTAATCGAAGACTTTCAACCAGGGGACTAGAACCTGATAGGAAGTGAAATGAACTGACCAGAGAGACCCGAGGGAAACGAAAGGAGTGACCGTTGCACTTTGGGCCTCAAAAGGGTTAATTTTCGTCGACACGCTATTAGGGGACTATATCAATAAGAAAGTCTTCAGCCTTTTTGGGTCCTTCGTCCTTGCTTGGGGCCTTGGGTCCCAAGTCAGGTGGGACTCCACCACCTTTTCACGGCGAACATCACCTGCTATCAGATTGGTTTGGTCATCCGACCCCGATTCTTCACTTTTACTACCTGGGACAAGGTGCTACTAATACAGTGGCGTAACTCTGACTTTTGGGCCCCATCAAATAAATTTAAAAGATCAATTTTGTATCTAATTGTTTGTTTAAAATATGCTAATTAAAACCTTCTTTGGCTGTTGAAATTACTTTTTATAATATTATACATATTGTGTCATGTGGGATCGTCCATAAATTACGTTACCAATTGTATACTATTTTTGACCCACCCTCCCCCCGTCAACCCTCGCTGACGACCGTCGTTTTGTATTGTACCCCCCCCCCCTTCACCGAAAAGCAACATTATGTAGCAAATGAAAAATACCCATTGTGCAACGTTTTGACGCGATTTTTAGCTCAATTTGATAATTGGGCTTTTTGTGTGAAAGGAATAAACTCTTTCTAATGAAATTAATGTAAAAACCATTGATATACCGTATTGAATTTAAAACGAAAAACTTTGAATTCCTAAGATTTTCAAGACGAAATATATATTGCATTTTAAACACAATAGTTTAATTTTTAACCAAAAAAGATTAGCTGCCAAAAGGGATGAATTTTTAACCCAAAAAGACGAACTTTCAACAGCAAATTAAATTTTAACCAAGCAGTTGCATTAAGAGAACTTTCAAGCAAAAGAGATGAATTTTCAACAAAATAATTCCACTTTTATTCAAAGAGTTCAATTTCCAAGCCAAAAAGATGAATTTTTTCGAACTCATGCTGGTGACGTATATATGTTTCAGAAAATTGTGTTACAATTTAGGACATTTCAGTTACTTAATTACTTTAACTAAAAATTTCAAGGGATTGAAGAATTTTTTCGGTTAATTAATTTTAATGTAAAATATTTAGTCTATATATTTGTCTTGACAATATAAACAGTAAGAAATATGAGTGAATTAATACAAACGACTTAAGTCGTAATAACATAGATACATAAGAATTCTTATGTATCTATGTTATTACAGTAGTAGGGGAGAGTAGGGTAAAACCGGGTTGCGGGTGAAACCGGGTAACCCCTATATCTCGTGATGAATTAAGTAGAACACTTAATTCCGTACCTATTATAGAGTGTACA
Source organism: Andricus curvator (assembly GCA_932195095.1). Taxonomy (NCBI): domain Eukaryota; kingdom Metazoa; phylum Arthropoda; class Insecta; order Hymenoptera; family Cynipidae; genus Andricus; species Andricus curvator. The sequence continues at coordinate 31,768 of CAKNYM010044034.1, forward strand.
GCAATAGTTATCATAATTTTTTTATGTTCAGAACCACGCACAGTGTATATAGCCAAAAACACTTTTTGTGGACAAAAGTCTGTCTACAACCCAATTTTCAATAGATTTTGACGTTTTTTTTTTAACGAGTCGGTGCGAGAATTTTGATTTGGCTAAACCAACATTTTTTATTTAACAAAAAAAATATATTTATCCTAACTTTTCAGATGTACCTTTTTTTGTAAGATCTGCGAATTGACTAAAGAAGAGCTTAATTCAGTGTAATTACTATCTAGCAATAGCTTTCAGTAGGTTAGAGTAAAAAAAAAATTGTTTATAATGTTTTAAGCAAATTAATGAACAAAAGCCATTTTCTGTGATTTGCAATGAATAGTTGTTTGAAATTCACAGTTTTTATATAGAATATGAGAGAAATGTATGCCTTATCATGATTATTTGAAAATATCTGCTGCTTGGCAGCATTATTTAAACAATTTTTATAAACAAATACACAGTTTTCGTATGTCACAATGAATAGGCTCAATTTTTTTTTTTGCAGAATCGACCAAAAATGTATTGCCAATGACTCCTTTCTGTCATTTTTTTCAAATTAACAGCAACTGGTAATTATTTAAACAATATTTATAATTAAATTCACATTTTTAACATTATTCCACGAATAGGGCCAATTTTTTTCGCGGAACCTACTGCAAATGTATCGTTAGTGACTCCAAGCTGCATTTTTGTTCAAATCGATAAATATTATTAATTTTTTAAACAATTTTTATAAATAAATGCACATTTTGACCATTTTTCCAAGAATAGGCTCCATTTTCTTTGCGAAATCAACTAAAAATGTATTTCCAATGACTCTTTGCTATAATACTTTGCCAAGGGATAAGAAAAGTTAATTATTCAAACAATTTTTATAAACAAATGTACATTTTGGTCACTTTTGCAAGAATATGCTTATTTTCCATAAATATCATGAGAAACCCTCATGATATTTATGGCATAAATTATTAGTATCTTCGGTTGTTGTCAAGATACGATTCCCAATAAAAACATAATTTGATAACACTATAACTAAAAACCCATTACACCTTTGATTAATACACGTAATGACCTTGGAGTTTTTAAGTCACTTTGCAAAAAAAATTTATCATTGAAAAATGGCCAAACTGTGAATTTGTTTATAAATATTGTTTGACAATCAACACCTTTTCCTAATTAGAAGAATGTGACAAGAAGGAATAATTGGCAAGACATTTATTGTTGATTCCGCAAAGAAAATTATTACTTTTAATGAAAAAATGGTCAAACTGTGCATTTCTACATAAATATTGTTTAAATTATGAACAGTTTTTGTTAATTGAACAAACAAGGCAACAAGGAGTCATTGGTAAGACATTCCTAGCTTACTCCACGAAAAAATAAGCCTATTCCTGCAAAAGTGACCAAAATGTACATTTGTTTATAAAAATTGTTTAAATAATTAACTTTTCTTATCCGTTGGCCAAGTATCATAGCAAAGAATCATTGGAAATATATTTTTAGTTGATTTCGCGAAGAAAATGGATCCTATTCTTGGAAAAATTGTCAAAATGTGCATTTATTTATAAAATTTTTTTGAAAAATCAATATTTTTCATCAATTTGTACAAAATTACAGCTAAGAGTCACTAACGATACATTTTTAGTAGGTTCCACGAAAAAAATTCGCCCTATTCGTGGAATAATGTTAAAAATGTGAATTTGTTTATAAATATTGTTTAAATAATTACCAGTTGTTGTTAATTTGAAAAAAATGACAGCAAGGAGTTATTGGCAATACATTTTTGATCGATTCTGCAAAAAAAATGGAGCCTATTCATTGTGACATACGAAAACTATGTATTTGTTTATAAAAATTGTTTAAATAATGCTGCCAAGCAGCAGATATTTTCAAATAATCATAATTAGGCATACATTCCTCTCATATTCTATATAAAAACTGTGAATTTCAAACAACTAATCATTGCAAATCACAAAAAATGGCTTATGTTCATTAATTTGTTTAAAACATTATAAACAATTTTTTTCTTACTCTAACCTACTGAAAGCTATTGCTAGATAGTAATCACACTGAATTAAGCTCTTATTTACTCAATTCGCAGATCTTACAAAAAAAGGTACATCTGAAAAGTTAGGATAAATATATTGTTTATTTTGTTGTTAAATAAAAAATCTGGTTAAAAATCCATTGAAAATTGGGTTGTAGACAGACTTTTGTCACAAAACGTGCTTTTCGCTACACTGTGCCACGTGGGCACCACGTTCCGTTATTTATTCCGTGTGGGGCAGAACCGGGTACTGGTGGTAGGGGTAATACCGGGTGTTACCGGGTCTTACCCAACGTGTCATACAGTGGCAACAAACTGTCAACAAACGTAAAAATATTTTATAATTGTATATAATCGTTATCGTACATTATTATCATATGTGAGTATTATGTCATTACCGATAATAACCCCCTTTCAAAAGAAAATATTGGTTTTTGTCACACAGGAGAAAATAATCATGACAAATGTTATACATAATATCTGAATTTGAGAATTTATTCATACGTTTTCTAATAATTTCTAATGATGAACTTTTTTTAAATCTGACGATGTCACTAATGTACAGAATAGGAATTCTGATAGGCAAAACTGGCCCTCAAGCACCGAAGACATCGGAGACAAAGAAGAGAAAGAAGGATGATTTTTCATCAGAAAAGGAACCGGAAGCAGACACTGATAAAGCTTGCATTTTTTGGAATGAGCTTTAATCTGTATCGACTAAGGAGTCAATTCATATTTGCACTATGTGTAAAGAGTGAGCCTAAATAGCATGCAGCAATGTCGAACAGGGCAAATTCGTGTGTGATTACTGCTAAATCCATCGTCAGTACATCTAGGATGCTGAATATCATAATCTTAATAATATTAAAACCTTCGTGAGTGTACCCAAGATACTCAGCATACCTATGTTTATAATATTTAATTACAATAAATTCAATTTTTCTTAATTTTAATGAGTTTTTAAATTATTTTCATAGATACCCGGTGTTACCTTACCTACGGGGCAAAACCGGGAATTTTGCGTTTTTTTTAAACATTTTTTTGAATATGAAGAAAATTTTTCATTGCACATCTGACTTGACTTTCTTGTAGTTAAAGAGTCACAGAAAACTTCTCACTTCAAATAAAATCTTTTTAGCATTTCACTTTTCCACACGATGCCATCAAAGTTCACAAACTACCCGGTTTTACCCTACTCTCCCCTAAACGAAAAAATTTTAAGATAAAAGTTTGCACGTCTAAAAAATTTCTATGGAAATTACCCCTTGCTCTTTTGCGAAATCTTGCATCGTTTGAGAGAAAAATTCAAAAATTATATTTTTAGGAAAAAAAATTCGCCCGGCCTCAATAATGATTTAGCCTTCATAAAGCTGATGGGGTGCCTTTCTTCTATTAGCAGAAACTTTTCAAAAATATTGGGAAGAATAAAACAGGTGGGATTTTCCAGAAAATCCTTCTTATTTTTTTAAAATCAAATTTGTAGTTGCTAACTGCATGCGCACTTAACATATATTTCTGTTACCACAGGAATTTTATAGGAAGCTATATTTTTAATTTTCAGATACCGTTTCTGAATGTTAATAAAAATTTAGTACATTTACTATAAAAGTTACTGAATTTCTTTTCCAGCAAGCTAATTTCTTAAATTTAAGTTACTTAGTTGACGGAATTTTCCAAACATTTCTAACACTGTATAGTAAACTTTTGGAAAATAAATTAAATTATATTAAACTTGAAGGGATTCCTAGCGTTTTCAAAGATTTCAAGGGATTTTAAGGTATTTCAAGGAATTTCACAAGATTGAATGATTTTGAAAAGATTAATAATAATAAACGTTTTTTTCATAAAAGTTTAATAAATTAGTTTAATTTAATTTGAATTCCAGAAAACTTCCATGGATTTTAAGAAATTTCGACAAATTTCATCAAAGTTTCACGGAATTTTAAAGATTTCCAAACATATATCAGGAGGTTTCAAGGAATTCCAAAGATTTAAACAAATTCAGAAGGACTTCCACGGATTTTAAGGCGTTTAAGAGGATATTAAGGGATATCTAAATAATTCTACTCATTTTAAAAGATCTCATCGGTTTTCAAGAGAATAAGAATATTTCCATTAATTTCAAGGAATTTCGAAACGATTCAAAGGATTTTAGATGATTTTTACGTTTTTCAAAGATGTCAAGAGATTTCAAAGCGTATTCTAGGATTTCCAAAGATTTGAAGGGATTTTTAGTGAACTTTGGAAAATAAATGAAATTCAATTTCAAGGGATTCCTAGCGGTCCTAAAGATTTCGAGAGATTTCACTGTATTTCAAGGGATTTCACAAGATTTGAAGGATTTTATTATAGCTCCAAGGATTTTAAGAGATTTCAATAATAATAAGTCGTAAAATAGAATTATAAGGATAACTTTAATATAAATTATATTCAAGGGCTTTTAAATGATTGATACGTTTTTAAATAGATTTTTACGTTTTCCAAAGATTTCAAGGCATTTTGAGGGATTCTAATGGATTTCAAGACATCTACAAAATTTCAAGGACCTTAGAAGAATTCCGTAGGATTTCCAAAGATTGTTAGGGTAATTTCTAGTGAACTTTGGGAAATAAATTAAATTAAATTTCAAGATATTCCTAGCGATTCCAAATATTTCAAGGGATTTTAAGGTATTTCAATTAATTTCGCAAAGATTGAAGGATTTTATTATGGAATCTCTAAGGATTTTAATTTCAATTATTTCTAGGGATTTAAATGTTTTTTGTTTGTTTGTTATAAAACTTTATTGGATATAAGTTTAATTTCAATTATTTTTGAGGTATTTCAAATGATTTATACTTCTTTAAATGGATTTTTATGTTTTCCAATTATTTCAAGGGATTCTAAAGAATTTCAAGAGATATACAAAATTTCAAGACATTTCAAAGAATTTTGTAGTATTTCAATGATTTTAAGGGATTTCTAGTAAACTTTGAAAGTTGAATTAAATTAAATTAAATTAAATTCAAGGGATTCCTAGCGATTTCAAAGGATTTTAAGGTATAATTTCAAGGGATTCCATATTAGACTCAAGGATTTTATTGAGTTCCCAAGGATTTCCAGGAATTTAAAAGGTTTCTAGGGATGTAAACGTTTTTTTTTAATGTAATGCATAAGTTTAATTTAAATTATATTAACATTTTATATTTTATATATTATACACAATTATATTAACATTAACATTAACTTGAGTATTGGACGTTAAATAGGATTTTGAATTTGATTTTAATCTAATTTAAAATTCTTAAATTGAATTTCCTATAATCCATGGAATCTTTTGCAATCCCATGCAATCTAGCGTACACCAAAAATCCGAGTAATTAACCCCTCGTTTTTTTGTCTCTCCTGTAAAATTGAAAAAATGTGGGTATGCTACCTTTCAACTAACGTCGCCACTGCCAGTAAAGAAGGGGTTAGAACTTTTCAGGAAATGTAGTACCATTTTTCCTAAGAGAGCAGAAAACCTCAGGAGGTTTCTAGAAGACTTGGTTCACCTCAAGCCATCCAGAAGAATTTCTCCTCTTATACCTGAACACCTGCAGGCTTCAAGGGTGTCTATCGTCTAGCGTCTAGTCTAGTCACTAGACTAGACACGACAATTTGTAAGAGACCAGGTATGTTTTTAATTTTAGGGGCGGGCCAAAATAACCACAAACACAAATTGTCAGTTTAAAAGTCCAATTTTACGCTTCACGCCTGATTTTCCTTAAGAATTTCTATTTTAGCCATTTAGTGTCTAAGCACTCTAAACTATTATATACCACCCTGAATGAAGTTATTACAATTACAACCTTGAAACTACTACAATAGGGATTTGTATCATTTACAGCTGAAAGTCAGTTTTGTGTGGTCTTTGGGCTAGGGACTTAGAAATTGTAAGGAAGTAACCTTTCTTAGTCTTGGGCCCTGGTCAGTGGTCACGTGGTCTTGTCGCACCTGCCATGACAGAACAAGTTTTTTTGTTAAAGAGTTGCAGCACGTACCCTTCTTGTATTCATGGTTTGTTGGCTGGTGGCTTGAAAATAGAAAAGCAATCCTTATCACCTGGAGATTAATTAATTTACTATTATTTTATTATTGATCTTTTTTGCTTATGCAATGCTATATTTTTGGCTGTGTCTAGGTCCCGAAAAATTGCGTGAGCTGGAAAAGGCTTGTCCCAAAAACTCGTAAATTTAAATGTTAAATAATATAGGAACTGGACACTAAAAAAACAAGACAAGTTTCGTAATAATGAAGAGCTTTAAATAAAAAATTGAGATTTGAAAATAAATAAAAAATTTTAATCTCCTAGAAAAACTTGGAATATTTCCAGTTTTTCATACTCGTGAGAATGAAAAATATACACAGTGATTCCTAGAAAAGATTTTGTTGACCTGGGAAGATTTAGAATTTAGATATATGAGGTTCTAAAATCTAAATACCCCTCGAATAGCCTCAGGAGAACGCCTTCTTCAGGCTCGATTTGTGGTCTATTAAAGAAAGCCATTTAAGCGTGCTACTGAATCAGGAACACATGATGCCCAAAGAAGAATTTCAAGAATAGACCCACTCGAAAAATAATAATAATAAAGGATGCCCAGAAATCCCCTCCATTTAATATTATTTCTTCAAAATTCCAATCAATCTTCACTTTTGACACTCAGTACTGATAAAAATTTGATATCAAAAGCACCTGTCGATTTCAATCAAGGAAAAAATCAGATTTGTGTATTTTGTGACTAGGAATACATGAGAGGGTGGAAAGTCTCTGAGTTTTTGTAACTCACTCAAAAACGCCTTAAGAAATGGACCACAAAGGGGATTGCGAGATTATCTCAGTGGGAGATAAGTTCTCTTTCAATTTCTTTCATCTTTGGCTGTAAAAGCAGCAGGAATACAGAAGAGGAAGAAAGTCTTTGGAAGTCTTGGAACTAGCGTAGGTTAATCCAAGATTCTTCAAGATTCTAGATTTGAGTTTTACACTTCAGAGGGGGCCTCGTTCGGGACCAAATAGATTTTTCAAAGAAAAAGCAGGGCTGTAGCTATTTAGAAATGAGTTAATTTGTGGATTTATTTTCAGATTGATAAAATATTTTCTCTGGGTGCTTTTAAATAAATCTTGATCGATTATAATAGAAATTATTTATTTCGTAAAAACGAGCTTTAGTGGTTAATAATTTAAATAAAAAAACTTATTCTGTTGTTGAATTATTTATTTAATTCAGAAAAAAAGTAGAGTGTACTTTACGATATTATAGTCTCATCAGTTTATTTATTGTTTCCGAGGGGTTAATTACTCGGATTTTTGGTGTATACTAGATTGCAAGATTGCATGCGGGATTGCCAAATATTCCATGGATTTTAGGAAATTCATTATAGAAAATCATTGCATGGGAATAAATTATAGCATAATCAGAATTGGAATAAATACAGTGAACTCTTCCTTATACCAAGGCGCACCTGTTCCAAGGCTTACCTATTCCAAGTCATGGGAATACAAACGACTTTTTCTAGAAAATATTCCAAAAGTAAAAGTAACTTATATAATTATAAAGAGGCACAAAGAGCGGGAAGCACTCATTGGTTTGAATGGAGTATTTTAGCATGACGTCATGGGAACGCATAAGAGTTTTTGGAGAAAATATTCAAAACGTAAAAGTAAGTCATAAATGTACGAATAGTAATATTTGTCAAGTGTCGAATGTATTTTCTCAGTCATGTTCCACTCTTTTGTCGATTGGCAATCTTTCAGTGTCACGAAATAAAATAAAATATCCCAAATTTGAGGTTAGTGTATCAGATCGATTTGATCAGAATCGGGTACTCTAACCTCAAATGTCGGGGAGTTGATTGTATTTCGTGAAACGGAAAGGTCTTCAACCGATAAAAGGATGAAACAGAATCTCGCAAATGCATTCTACACTTGAAAAATATTACTGTTCAGACATTTATAACTTACTTTTACGTTGAGAATATTTACTCCAAAAAGGCGTATGCATTATTTTAGTCGATTTTTGATTCTATTATATTGATTTTTAGTTGGCAACTTGTACTATTTCCGAGAAATGTTATATTTTTCACAATATTCGATTACCTTTTCCATTGTTCTCCATGTTTTTGACCGGTTCGTACGTGAACAAAAACACTTGAAAAACACTGGCGTGCATGATGCGCAAAATCAAGGACGCACACACGCTTACAGCGCGTGCATCTACACAAGGTTGGGGCAGCCAATGAACGTCGATTGACAAAATCACCCCACGACTGGCGGTAAAGGTGGGGGCCCCTCCAAACTTGAAATACCCAAATGTTTACATTTCGCGGCCCTTGAAATAGGCAAGAGTTCACTGGAATACAAAAATATTGAAGGAATTAATGTAAAAGGTAGAGAAACTACAAATTAACGATTAATTTTAGACCACTCATAATGTCATATGGAACAACATAAAAACTACATACATCAACTATAATATATATAATTTGAATTAAACTTATTTAATTATGCATTAAAGTTCTCTAGAAAAAACTTTAAAATCCTTAGAAATCTTTGAAATCCTTTCAAATCCTTGGAGATTTCATAAAATCCTTTAAGTCTTGTGAAATTCCTTGAAATACCTTAAAATCCCTTGAAATCTGTGGAATCGCTAAAAATCCCTTGAAATTCAATGAAATTTCATCTATTTTCCAAAGTGCACTAGAAATCTCGTGATATCTTTGGAAATCCTACAAAATTCATTAAAATCCTTTAAATTTTTTTATTTGTCGTAAGGCCATGTGATGAGTGGGTCACGTGACGAGATCCCTACCTTACCGGCACTTTTTTTATTTGTCAACTTATTTTCACACGAATAGCCACGTCGAGTTTAAAATTTGGGATAATAAATAAGAAGCACTAAGAAACGCGGCTCTGGACCTAAATTTTTATTAGTATAAACATTTTTTTTTATAACAAATTTTTACTGCTTTTTTCATAATTATAAAAATTTAAGACCAGAGCCGCGTTTCTTAGTGCTTCTTATTTAGTATCCCAAAATTTTCAACTCGATGTGGCGCTTCGTGTGAAAATAAGTTGACAAATAAAAAAAGTGCCGGTGACATACTCGTCACATGGCCTTAGAATCCCTAGAAATCATTGGAAAACGTAAAAATCCGTTTCAAAAAGTATAAATCGTTGGAAATCCCTTGAATATAAATTTTAATTAACTTATTTATTGAGGTTTACCTAAATAAAACCGTTTAAATTCATAGAAATCTTTAAAATCCCTTCAAATCTTCGGAGACTTGATAAAATCATTAAATCTTATGAAATTCCTTGAAATACCTTAAAATCCCTTGAAATCTTTGAAATCGCTAGAAATTTAATTTCATTTCCTTTATTTCCCCCAAATTTCACTAGAAATCCCTTGAAATACACTGTAACCTGGAATAAAGAACGGTTTCAGGCATGGCTTGCAGTGGCCTTGATCTTAAGTCCAGGGAATCAGAACATAAACAGGCAGGGTCGTGTGAATCATTTCTGTTGGATTTGAACGCATGACGCAACCTGATGCAACTAATGCGCTGAGAGTATGGTCCTCATGCTGTTTGTCACGCTTGACTGAGCACCGCCTCTCTTTCGGCCCCGCGTTTCCTCTCGTCACGAAACCGCCGAGGCTGAAATTCTAGGAATATAGTAAATCCGTGGTTTCCAGGTTCTAGTATGCTTGGAAATTCTGCAAAATTCTTTGAAATCTATTGGAATTTTGTATTTCTCTTACAATCCTTTAGAGTCCCTTAAAATCCCTTGAAATCTTTAAGGCCTTGAATATAATTTAAATTAAACTTATTTATGAAATTTCTCCTTAAAATCCCGTTTAAATCCCTAGAAATCTTTAAAATCCCCTGAAATCCTTAAATCTTGTGAAATCCCTTATTGAAACACTTTGAAATCCCTTGAAATCTTTAGAATCGCTAGAAATCTCTTGAAATTTAATTTAATTTAATCTTTTCCCAAAGTTCACTAAAAAACTCTTGAAATGTTGAAATTTTTGGAAATCCTACCAAATTCTTTGATATCCCTTCGAATTTTATATATCTCTTAAAATCCTTTAGAATCCCTTAAATTGATTATCTGAATCATCTTTAATTTTATTTCAATGAAAACAGTAAAACACCTTAACTAATTGAGTTCAAAACCGATTTTAATTCACCTGTATTTTCTTGACTTGGCCTGAATTATCCAGAAATAATTTTAAAACACTTCTGAATTCACTTGAATTCTTTCGAATATAAAGAAAAATGCAATCATAAAGTTAAAAAAAAAGAAATTGTACAGACCAATTAAAATGATTAGAAAAGCACTTCCTTATTTTTGTTTATAATGTAAATCCGATGGATTCACCGACTACAATAAATGCAAATAAACAAAATATACCTAATTATTATGAATATAAAAAATCCTTTTTTTTAAATAATATTTTCTTAAGTAAAAAGAAGACCAAACTTGAAGGAACGCCACAGTGATTTAAAATTTTTAATCTTTGGAGAAAATATTTGGGACGGCCCTGAAGGTTGGCACGTGCCATCAAAAGAAGACATTGTATGCAGGCGATAATGTCATCTCTGTTGTCGATGATAGCTGGCTATTCATTTCGAGATTCTGCGTGTAAACAAGGAATAGGGAAGCAGGAGGTCCTTGGAAGTACACAGAAATCCTAGGAAGGAGGAAGGAGCAGGTAGTAGAAAAAAAAGGTGAGGAGTAGGGTTGGCCCTTGGGCTTAGCCTTAGAATTCCCCTAAACTTTAATGGCTTCTCCTAAATTTTAATGGCTTCTCCTTACCTTATCTTCATTTTGTCGGGAAGACTTTCAATCTTCATTATTAGTTTCCAAAGATAATATTCGCTGTTTTACTTTTCATTTTTCATGAATAATATTGCAAATTTGAAATTATTAAAGAAAGGAAAACCCTGATTTTTGACTACCTCAAGTCCTTAAATATTGACAATCCAAACTATTCATTACATTCCATAGGATATTTTTCAACTCAAAAATACCTATCTCGCAAAATGTAAGAAAACTTTTTTTATTTTCATAAAAATTGTTAGTCCTTGGAATGTTTGGAATAGCTAATTTTGGGTATCTGCAAAATCTCAATTTCGAAATTCGATGGTTTTTTCTTGGATGTTTAAAAACAACCTTAAGACCTTGGAGATGCATGTGAATAACACAAATTTTTGTTCACAAATCCGACAGATTTTTATAAGGGGTCATCCACAAATTATGTAAGACGGTTATGGGGGGGGGTGTAAAATTTTACTTTTTTCTATGAGGGTGTGGGGGTGGAGGATTGAAAGATTTTTACTAGAAAGAGTTAATCGACATATATTAAAAATTACAACCTCGATTACAACTTAGAGGTCTTACTTTTTTGACAAAATATAGATGAACTTTTAACCAGAAAGTTGATTTTTCAACCAAAAAGATTAATTTTTCACCAAGAAGATTAAATTTCTACCAAAAAGACGAATTTTCAACAAAGTAGTTCAATTTTCAACCACATGAATGAATGATCAACCAAAAAGATGAAATTTCAACTTATGTCTTATGAGATTACTTTTCTACCTAAAAAGAAGAATTTCCAACAAAATACATGAATTTTCAACTAAATAGCGGAATTTTGATGGATTATCAACAAAAAATGAAATAGTAAAATTTTCAATAATAAAACGAATTTTTAACCAAGAAGATTAATTTTCTACCAACAAAATTAATTTTTAACCAAAAAAGACGAATTTTGAACAGAATAGTTAAATTTTCAACCAAAGAAATTAATTTTCAACATAGTATATGAATTATTTATCAAGAAGATTAATATTATATATATACCATAAAGGACGAATTTTTAACAGTTGAAAATCCATGGATTTTGAACCAAATAGTTGAATTTTTGACTAAAAAGAAAAGATGAGTTTTCAACAAAAAATGGAATAGTTAATTTTTTAGTTTAAATAAAATAATTTTTAACCAAATAGCTGCATTTTTAACTAAAGAAGATTAGTTTTTCACAACAAATGAAATAGTTAAGTTTTCAGCTTGAAAACAATTAATTAACCAAATAGTTGAATTTTTAACAAAAGAAGATCAGTTTTTTAGAAAAAATGGAATAATCAAGTTTTCTGTTTAAAAAATTAATTTTCAACCGAAAAAAAAAGATTTTTCAACAAAATAGTTAAATTTCCAACCATAAAAAGAGTTTTCAACTAAAATTATGAATAATCACATATAAAATGAATTTTTAAGAAAGTGTTTCCACTTTCATCTAAGTAGTTAAATTTTCTACCAAACGCAGTTGCATTTTTAACACAAAAAAATATGAAATTTCTACGATAAGAGATGAATTTTTAAATCGAAAATATGAATTTTTAACAAAAGATTTGCATGCCAGTAAAGATTTTTGAGTCAATAAATAATAAAAATTTCATCCAAAATGTTCAATTTTCATGCCCAAAAATGTTTCTACAAAGCAGTTGAATTTTCAAACCAAAAATGTGAATTTTCAAGAAAAAAGTTAATTTTCAACTAAATAGTTGAAGTTTTTACTAAAACAGTTGAATTTTCAACTCAACACTAGACGAATTTCCAACAATGACGTTTTAACAAGATTGTTGAATTTTCAACAAAATAATAAAATTGAATTGAACGTCAGTTGGTCAACAATTTCCTGACTATCTTTCAGGATTTCCGTAACATTCCCCGTCATTTCATAATTCCCTAACTTTCCATTTCCATAATTCCCTGGCCTGCGGTGTACAGCAACCCTGGTAAATCAATTATTTTAAATAAAAATAATATACAACTAATTTTTTTTCCATTTAAATTTAAAGAATGGTAATAAAAATGAATGAATATTGAAATGATATAAGAGAAATATAGAATTTATAAGATTTATGTCGTCTCAAGAATTGATGCTTCGGCAGTTTCGAGATGAGAGGAGCCGCGGGGCCGAAAGAAAAGCGATTTTCAGTCAAGCGTGACAAACAGCATTAGGTCCGCACTCTCGGCGCGTTAGTTGTACCAGGTTGCGTCATGCGTCCAAAGCTAACAGAAATGGTTCATGCGGCCCTGACAGTTTACGTTTGAACAGTCTGGATTTATGTTCAAGGTGTATAATTGTGTATATAATTGAGGGGCTGATATAGCAGTAGTAGGTTAAAGAATTGAAGAATGAGGAATTGTATGTCGTGTATACTGTATACGACCATACGATATAGGGCATACACAATTCTCGTTTTGCTTGTTTTTTTTTCAAACTCATTTTTGCACGGACGATTTTTGTGAACCTCTTTTGCCATCAGCCCCATAATTATGATACGTATAATAAAATGATTTTTGAATCAACAATGAAAACGCGTTAATTTATATGAGGAACCAATGTAAGAGAACATTAAACATCACACTCTCTAAATTTGAATTAGTAGAAAACTACTAATTGGTAGTAGTTTTCTACTAATTCAAATAGTGCCGATTCGTTTACTGGTAATTAGTAAAAATCTACTAATTCAATGAGTAAGAATAACTGACTAAATTAATTAGTAACTGTATCTACTAAAGAAATTGGTAACGTTACTACTAAATGAATTGGTAAACAGTTTGAACATAAAATGTGTTTTTTCACTGTATACGATGGAAATTGCACAAATGCACATGTAACACTTACTTTTCGATAAAACGCAAATGTTTTCATACACTAATCGTTTTAAACTATGCAATGCAATAATAAAATTCAAGGAGCAGACAAGTAATTCTTAACGTTACAATCTTTCAGATCGAAATTTCTCAACCACACACTGTGTTTATCTATACTTCAATTTTTCCAAATAAGTTTCGCCTTTTTATTTTAACACTTCCAATCTGTGGCACTCTATGAAAACTTGAATTGAGGTTTTTATTCTCTTTGGAGTCACAACCACTGACACAACCACTGACACAACAACCTCCGAAACTGGTTGATTTTCCATACTGATGTGCAAATTCCATTATTGGAGCAAATAATTATCAGCTCTGAAAAGTATTTTGCTCATCAGAGCTACTTATTACAGCACTTATTTATTCAGTTGGACGATCATTACACTTGAACGCTATGTTTTTGCTGTGTTTCGTGATGTTTTACGTGTATTTAGTATGTCATCCACGGCTGTCTATGGCCATATTGGTTAGTTCGTGTAGAGGCCGACAGTGTCGCATATCATGTTTAAATCCCCAATAGCAATTCATTGTTACTCATTGAATTAGTAAGTTGGTACTACTAAGCAGATTAGTAGAATACCCTTACTAATTCATTTAGTAACCTAAATCTTACCATTTCATTTAGTAGAAAGTGATAAAATTACTAATTTAACAGTCAGATGCAATGCTACTAATTCAATTAGAAGAAGAGAAGAAAATACAAAAAGACTTTGAAAGAATCATGCAACTATTATTTAAAGAGATGAAGGGAAGTAAAAGTACAGAGTTTGTCAGCATGAGAAACAACGAAGCTGATATATGATACACGCGGGAGAAGTCCCGGACGATTGGAAAGAAGCAATTATCTTACCAATATATAAAAGAAAGGGAGATAAAAGCGACTGCAACAATTACAGAGGTATCAGCTTATTAATGGTATAATAATAATACGTATTTCTTGATTATCAAAACAATTTTTATAAACTTTTAAATAAAATGATGAAAAAAAGACATGCAAAGTTTCTATACTCTATACTCTATACTCTATGTCTATAGGGATCATTTATAAATTACGCAAGGGTTATTTTTGGAATTTTAGAGCCCCTTAACGGCTTAACCTCCTGAAACCCTTACTTAATTTATGATTGACCCCACATTATCTCCTGAATCTAAATAATTTTTTCTTGTCGAAAATTTCGTAAGGGTTGAATGAAGTCGTCGAAGCTGCTCTTTGGGTTTTATTAAGCTCTGTTACTCTTGGACTAAAAATTAAATCTCGTTCCCACGATCCGACGAGGTTTGAGATTCTTGGAAAGTTTCTCAAAATTCCAGGGTAATTTAGCCGGCAGGACATTCCGAGTGTTTAGACATTTCATGTCAGACAGAAAAGTCAAAGGCATCCAGACGGTGATTTTTATTAACGCCTCTTCGAGTTTCGAATTTTAAATCGCCTTCTAAGGGATTATGTTTCCCCGGTTCACGTGAGAACGAAAGCTCCCTCACGAGAAATTCACTGACCCTTCACCTTACTGGGGTTTCAATCCTGTTTTTAAAAAAATAATCTTTAAGAATTGTCAAGATTAAATTTCTTATAAAATTATGCGAAATACACGAAGGAATAAAAATTGTCAATAAACAACGAACCGCAAACTATTTTTGACATTCAGAATCGCAGAACTTGACGAATTTCTCATCTTTTGTGCATTTTTTTTTGTTTCTAGACGGTTGGTACAAAAAAATTTCAGGAGTCCTGACCAATTTTTTTTATTGATTAAAGATTTGGCTTTGGCGCGAGCTCTTTCCCGATTATGTTTCTCTTGTAGGCTTGGGAAGAAAATTCGTTTTGTGGAAGTTTCGTTCTCACGACCCGTGGGAATCCCTACGGCCGATTACTATTCGTCGGTCATTTTTCTCCCAAATCTCATCTGAATTCCTTTCCCGCTCCACCTAGAAAAATACTGGCCTCGGAGATTATTTGACGGTTATAACTTTACGTCTAGAGAAAAAAGAGGCTAGAAAAAAGAGGCGAGAAAAAAGAGAAAGATGTGTGTAAAGCTATATACATAAAGCCAGGTCAGAATGACCCGAGAGGCTGGAAGATCATCTTCGAGACGGAAACATCAGGCGCGTACAAATTCCCCTTCGAAAATATCCCAAAATATTTGAAACTGAAGAAAAACTTAAATTTATATCATCCTTGTGCCCTGAGAAACAAAAACGAATATATTTCTAAAACTGAAAAATTAGAATTTAAATTTCGCGCGCAAACTGGTTCTTGATTAGGCATTTTCAGTTCCAATATGGCCGAACGATCAGCTGGATAGCTGGAGGAACAACAATAATACTCAACTTTATTTGTTTAAATATTGGTAAAAGATGATTTCTCACCATAATTATATTTGAAAGTTAGCTTTTATTTATTATCTGATTAAATAATAAAATCGATATAAAAAAAAATTTTATTACTCCATTAGATGGTGATTTAAAAATAACAACTAAGTTCCAAACACACTTATGGCGAGAAATTATTTTTTACGAAGATATTATTAAAATGAAGTTCCTTCCAGCTTTCGGGCGTCTTATTGGTTTGACGTCACTGGTGAAAATGCCTAATTGGTCGGTGCGTTTCGAAAATCTAAGCGCGAGATTCAAATATCTTTATCCTTTATTTTTGAATTCTTTATTTTTATTATAAATTAGGACTAGCCGAAAATTGTATTTGAATCTTGTAGAATATGTATACTATTTTATAATCTTCTATTGTATATTGCTATCTAATCTTTATGAATCCAATATAACTTTGTTAAAAATTGACTTAAGACGAACGTTGAGAGGGAACTGCGGATAGCTAAGAATCCAATCGACCACCCGGAATATCAATAAAATGGATAATTTGGTTATTTTGGGAAATAAAAGTGCCCAAAATGTAAGAATTGAAAAAGTGGAATTCGAAAATAGTAATTTTGCCTGAATTTGAACGTGGAGATGATTTTTTTGGTCCCTCGGGAAAATGTTTTGAGGTATGGTGCCTGTTTGACGTACGCACCTGCAGAAAGGTGGAATTTCTGGTGGAGAAAGCAACGTCCTCGAGAGGACGTTTTAGTAACGGCCTCGGGAAGTACCTGGGGTGCCCTTAAGGATCCCGAGCGTGAGAACCGAGGTCCGAAAGGAGGCTTCTCTTTCTCAGGGCTACCAAGTGATCAGAAGGCTCGAAGAGATGTTTGAACGAAGAAATAAGGGAGGGAAGAAATCGAGAAGAATGCAAAATGGCGATCCAAGGGGAACCTCTGATCACCAAAAATGGACGCTGGAACCATTACAAAAATTATAGCGGATTTTTATTGTTCTGGTACTAAATTTCGAGAGGAGAAACCCTTCGAGGATTTCTAGGGCAAGTTTAGACGATTTTCGTTAGAAAAATGAAATTATTATTTTTCAACAGCACACGTTAACTGATATTATTTAAATAATTATATGAGAAACATATTTTTTTTATTCTGGAGGGTTATCACTTCAATTTATGGAATTTCACGGCATTCCGCCAAAATTTCCGCGGGATGAAATACATTTTCACGAAAATTCATGTATATGTATTTGATTGAAATTCATGATATATATTTAACTTACTTCCATCACTTGAAATTTACATTTTATGGTATTTTCTGAGTAATTCTGAGATTTCATAGAATTCAGATGATTTTGTAATATTGCAATAACGTATTTCTCATCAAATTTCACAAGTAATTTGCCAAGTAATTTTTCCAGAAAAAAAAGGAATAATAAAGGAATACATTCTTTCAACTAAAATTAATGTGAATACCACATTGAATTCAATATGAAAAACTTTAAATTCTTAAGATTTCAAGTCGAAATCTATATTACATTTTGGAAACAATACACTGGAACTTGGATTTAATCAGTCCGGGTTTACGTCCTTCAGAGAATAGATGTTCTCGACGGTTTCGCGATGAGAGGAGCCGTGGAGCACAAAGAGAAATGGTGCTCAGTCAAGCGTGACAAACAGCATGTGGGCCGCACTCTCAGCGCGTAAGTTGCGCCGGTTTGCATCATGCGTCTAAATCCAAACGAAATTATTCATGCGGCCCTGCCTGTTTACGTTTGGAATGTTTGGATTTATGTTAAAAGCCACTACAAGCTATGCCGGAAACCGTTCTTAATTCCAAGTTCCAGTGTAGCTGAATTTTCAAACAAAAAAGATTTTCTACCAAAAACAAGTTAAATTTCAACCAAGCAATTTGCATTAAGAACAAATAGTTGAACTTTTCAGCAAAAGAAATGAATTTTCAATAGTTCCACTTTTATTCAAATAGTTAAATTTTCAAGCCAACGGGATGATTTTTTTCAAGTCAGATGATTAATTTTCAACCAAAAAAGATGACTTTTCTACCATAAAAGAACAAAGTAGTTGAATTTTCGATCAAAAAAGATGAATCAAAATAGTTGAATTTGCAAACGAATGGTCGAATTTTCATACAAAAAAGATTAAAATTCAACCGAAAACAGATGCATTTTCAGGCCAAAAAGTTCATTTTTAACCAAGAATGATGGCTTTTTCACCATAAATTTTCTACTAAAAGACGAATTTTTAACCAGTTGAATAAAGCGAGAGGAAAAAACAACTTTTTAAGAAAGTAGTTGAATCCTCAGCCAATCAGATGAATTAAAAAAGATTAATTTTAAACGAAACAGTTGAATTTTCCACTGAAAAGATATTTGCTGAACCAAGAATGGAATTATCCAATTTCAAGTTTAAAAAATCCATTTTTAACAAAAAAAACGTATTCTTAATCAGTTGAATTCAACCAAAAAAGACGAGTTTTTAACCAAATAGTTGAATCATCAACAAAAAGGAAGACATATATTTTCAACAAAATGCATATGAATTGTCTACTAAACAGTCGAATTTAAAACCTATAAAGAATAAATTCTCAACGAGATTCTCAATCCAAAATGGAATAGTTGAATTTTCAGATAAAAATTAACTTTTAACAAAAAAAAAAAAAACAAGTTTTCAACAAAAAAATCAAATTTTCAACCAAGGCGTTTAATAAAAAGAATGAATTTTTAACAAAGTAGTTTAACTTTCAATTCAGTAGTTGAATTTTCAACCAAATTAGATGAATTTTTAACCAATAGTTAAATTTTCAACAAAAAAGATGAATTTTCCATCAAGAAAATTATTGATCTACCAAAAAATATGAATTCTCAACGAAATAAATATAAGTTTCTAATAAATAGGTAAATTTTCAACCAAAAAGTTGCATTTTTTACCAAAAAGGATTCAATTAAAACAAAATACACAAAACACATGAATTTTCAACCAAATGGTTGAATAGGATAGATTAATTTTCAATTCAAAATAACAATGTTGAACAAAAAATGGAATAGTTATATTTTTAGTTAAAAAAATTAATTCTCAACGAAAAAAAACGTATCTTGATCTTCCACAAAGTAGTTCAACTTTCAACCAAAGTGATGAATTTGCAACTAAAACCAAGAAGATTAATTTTATAAAACTGGAATAGTTCATTTTTCAAGCACAGTAGTTCAAATTTCAACCAAGTAGTTAAGTTTTTGGCCAAAAAAGATTACTTCAACAAAATAGTTGGCTTTACAACAAAATAATTAAATTTTTAACGAAGTAGTAGAATTTCCAATCGAACGCGAAATATATAGTAGAAAATAGTAGAAACATAATGATATAGACTTGTCAACCAAAAATTTACATGATGGCTTTGTGAAGCGCTTCACCTGGATTGATCGCTAGAGAGATTGATCAGCGACCTGGGTTAAAGCAGTGTTGCAGAATGAGCGTATTTAAATAAACGACACGGGAATTCTAGAATTCTCGATCAACTTAAAAATCGATACCTCCCCCCTCCCCATTATCGCCTCCATCAACTCCCTTCATCACCGAGTGAGTCACGCTTACCCCGAAAGGGCTTAATGGTATAATAATAATAAATTATATTTTACAGAAAGTCGCTCAACTCATATCATATTGAATTTTACCAAATTCCTATGGATTTCACGAGATATATTATATTTGGAAATACTGAAAATTTGATGAGATTTAATATCTAAAAGAATTGCACATAGGATCCTAAGTGTGCAGAATTTTCCCGATCTGGCCCGGATAGGGAATGAAGCGCACGCCCTGATCGGGGCCCGACCTGACCAGGCCGGGCCCAGGTTAATCTTCGACCGATAATCGGGCAGCCCGATCCGTCCCCGATTGGGGCGTGCGTTTCATGCCGTATTTAGGGCTGCCAGGTCGGGGCCCGATCGGGACCACGGCAAAATTTCTGCACGTAGCATGGAATTTCATGAAATTTATCAAGATTTATTTGGAATTTAGAAAATCTCGAGATATTTACTGAAATCGAGGCTGAAATCCTTTTCAGGATTTCACGGAATTCGAAAAATGTCCTGGTATCCCACAAAAATATGTATGTATATAGAATTTTACGAAATTCTTTAATCTTTAGAAAATTCTCGAGATACATATCTTAAGAATTGCACCGGATTTAATGTTATGATTGTGCTCTGCTGAATAAAATTTAGTGTGAATCCGCAATATTTCAAGGCATGAAAATTCTTGATATTTTTTGAAAATTTTAGCAAATTTAAAGCAAATAATAATCAAGCTCCTCAAAATTTGAGTATTGCTATTTTTCTATTACTTATGACCCAGTCAATCATAAGGTCTACGGCCTACGCGAAAGTACCGAATTTTCTGAAAAAATTGTATAAGTCCAATTAGGTATGAAAATACTAAAAAAGTTACATTTTATATTTTTCTCAAAAAATTTCTGCTGAAATAGAACTAAAAAATAAAAAATTTCACAATATGCCCTGTTTCACCAGGACTTTTTGAGCATTTTTGAGGACAAAAATATCGAAAATGTTCCACTTCATTTTATTTTTTATTTTTAACAGAACTTTCTCAGGACAAAAGTACTAGTAAAGTTCCACTCAATTCTTTAAAAATATTTGCAAGCTCTAAATAATTTTTGGACAAAAGTACTAAAAAAGTTCCCTTTTTATTTAACTTTTCTATATATTAGGGAAAAAATTAAGTTGGACTTTGCTGGTACTTTTATCGTAAAAAAGTCCTGCTCAAAATAAAAAATAAAAAAAAATTAGGTGGGACTATTCCGATACTTTGGTCCTACAAAAGTCCCATCAGTACTTTTAACAATTTCGAAAAAAATAAAATGGTACTTTTCTAGTACTTTTGTCACTATTTGGATTTTTTTAATTCTAAGGAAAGCTGGTACTCATACTGATTTTTCTCATATCTAGTACTTCAGAGTTCAGCGGGATTTTACCCGGGATCCCGATGAGACCCCAATGGGACATTTTTTTCGGGAAACCATCCTCTCAAATCATCTCAGCCTGGTCGCACTAAGTCTACATCCAGACCAGAATTAACTTTTCCCTTGCTCTAAATTTGACATCAGCAATAATGAACTCCTCTTTGAATAAATCATCTCCAGTGTGACCCCTCGTCCTTTTTTTTTACTCCGCACCAAATCGGGCCTAAGGCCCTCCGAAAGAAAGATGGCGACTAAAAGTTGGAGAAGTTCCTCTTCTGCCCTGAAGTCCTAATACCCATCCGTGTAAATTTGACCGTGGGCAAAGTTCGTTCTCACGCTCGCCTCGAGGAGTAAAGATCGTCTTCAAGGGGTCGTGGGAGGCTGGTCTTCCTTTTTTTACAGCCCTGCCAGACCTTTGAACTCGGCTGGATGCTGGAATCCCTAATGCCGAATCTGGCCAGTGTCTGGTCCTGGTGGACGTGGCTGGTGGCAATGTGGAACCATGAAATCTGACCTGGCCAAATAATTTGTACTTTACGATCCCTGCCAGATTCCTTGAATTGTAGGCTTGTGGGCCGTAGGCGTAGGCCGTTGGGACCGTAGGCCGTAGGGCCTATTTGGGTATTTAGGATTTAAGTATTTGACCAGCCTCGAATCTTTGCTTTGAATTTGCTCGTGTGCGAGATCCTCCGAGGAAAATGTGTGCCCAAGGTCGTCAGAGTTCTTGGAATAACTTCTGACCTTATGGAGTTTATGGTCTTATGGAGGCTCTGGAATTTTTCCGAGGATCCACTCGAGGCTCGATCCAGCCTTTATGGGAACTTGAGGACGAACCGTGAGAACGAAGCTTCGACGAGGCTCGATTTCTTCCCAGGGTTACTAGGGAAGCAGTCGACTTCAAGAAGCTTTCGGTCCCACGATCAAGAACCTGTCCTGATCCGAAGAAATCGAAGGATATCCTAATTAGCAGACCTGCAATAACCCTCGGATTAACCACCATTCCTAGCTGGAAACTGTAAATTTTTAAGTTGTTTTATAAGGAATGGGAAATGAGAGCAAAGTGTGATTTCCGTGGAAAATTTAAGAGAGGATTGGTAGTTGGTATTCTGGATGAAGGGGGAGGATTTTTTGTCAAAATGTTATTTGTTATTTGGGAGGCCCTGTAGATTACATAATGTAGTTCATATGATCGGATTTTTTCGGTAAGAATGGCGAGACCTGGAAAAGGGACTATTTGTACCGAAATTTCGGTACAAATAACCGTCTTTTTTCGGTACGTTTATAGACTTTAAATTTAGATACTCCATAAATAATAATAATCTTCGAATTCATTCATTTTTTAAACAAAGTTCGGAATTGTTTAATTTTTGACGCGTCAAGATTGAATTCATTGATTTTGAGAATTTCCGATTTGAAATAATATAATTTTTAAGTTTTTAGAATAATTAAACTTTAAACTTTGAAGATTAAAAATTTTTTGGTTGCAATTTTAACGGTGCAAAATTGTCCGGGTTTTTAAATTCTTCGAAATCGTAAAATATAATATTAAAAGACTTGACAGTTGCACAATTTTCAGTTTGAATGATTTGTGATTTAAATTTTTTTAATCAAATGCATCCAGAATAAATTTAAAAAAATGGATAATAAAGATAATAATTTCACAAATTCAAGCCTTAAAAATGAACAGATTTGATAACTAGGCAATAAAAATGGAATTATTATTTATTTGAAAATGTTCCAAAGTTTTGAACATTTCAAATTCAACTTGAAAAGAAAAAAAAAACAATTTTAAATATGCCTAAAATTGTGGAATTTCACACATTGGAATCATATATAACAATCTTGATTTGTATTTTTTTTATTTTCAATGTAATATCTAAACATTGTCCAATTTTTAGTTGAAGATTTAAAAAAATGAATGGTTTAAATTCAAAAATATTTGATTGGAAAATTTCAAGAATGAAAAAAATTAAAAACGCTTTAAATTATAAATGATGCAATTTCAACTCCTTCATAATGAAATTGTCGAATTTTTCAATTTTAGTTTGAAATTTTTTAATTTTGACAGCTTTTCATACAAAATTTTTCACTTTCAAAAAAATCAAACATGTTCAGTTTTAAATTATTCGATTTTAAATGCTGTAGAAAAAACCATGAAATAATATAATTAAAGGTTAATAATTATAGTGATTAAAATATTGATATACTTGTTCCCTAAATTTGAATTATCAGTGAGCTTTCACTGAAATCAATGATTGTTCCCTGAAAATTTAGTAATTTTTTTTCAGGTTGTCATTTATGGAAACTTCAGTCATTATTTTCTACAGGAAAAACAGTAGATCTGAATATGTGAAATTCCGCTATGACTAATTTCATTTATCTTTTCTATCTAAAACTCGGTACAAAATTACTGATATTTCAGTACATTTATACTGGTTGACGTATCCAGATGTATGTTACTAATTCACAGAAAAACTTGAATGGTAATCAGTAAATATTTACTGAGACTTCAGTAGTTTATTTTACTGGGGAATCAGTATAAACTACAGTTTTATTCATTTGAATAAGTAAACATTTTCTAGAAATCAGTATCGTACTTGTGCCTACCTGCTAAACACATAGTTACTGTAATTTCGATAGTTAAATAGATTTACAATATAAAAAAAGTTACTGAAGTTTCAGCAAGCGTTACTGAAGTTTCAGCAAGCGTCACTGAAATTTCGATAACTTCTTCTATTGGAAGACCAGTGAAAAACTACTTCATTTGAATCCGTGAAATTTTAATGGGAATCATTGAGGTACTTTTGACTATATACAGTCAGTGAAAATTCACAGAGAAATAAGTTACTATTTACGGAAATTTCAGTAGTTTTGAAAAATTATTTCACAGTAGAAAAACGTACCGAAGTTTCAATAATAAGCGCGCCACCAATATTATTATTATTATTATTATACCATTAAGCCATTTCCCTTTCGGGGTAGGCGTGACTTGCTCGGTTGGAGAATAGTAGTGTGCATATGGGTATA
>CAKNYM010044035.1:0-10083 GCA_932195095.1 Andricus curvator
TCCATCGTGGTACGATGTAAAATTACACCAACTTTTTTTACAGTGTAGGAGTGAAATGAAACCGTCAGAGTGTCTAGAAAAAGATTAGACAAGTGCGAAAACGATATTTTTAGTTGTTTAAATTTTGTGCAAACAAATGCAAACAAAAATGTGAAAAAATGGCAAAAATGACTTCACTTTTAGAATCGCTTCGGGTCACTGGCGACCCAGGTGTTGCCCAGAGGGTTAATGAAAAATTATTTTTTCGGAAGATACTAAAAAATATTTTAATATCAACAATTTTACCCAATGCAAATATTTTTAATTTGTTTCTTTATACTGTTAATTTATTGATAAAAAAATTATGCGATTCATGCATGAATTGTGCTCTCATTGTGCTCGCACTTCATGCTCGCACGTGTGCGAGCACTCTGCGACTCCTTGCACTCGGACTTTAGTTCCCATCACGCACGGTGTATCGAGAATGCAGCATTTGTGCACGCACGACGTGAGACTCACCGCGTGCGAGTAAAATGCGACGCACGATTGTTATCTGGGAGATATTCTACTTTATCATTATGCGCGTTCTATTTCGGCCGATATAATTATACTATACTCTACTAGATGAATGACAAAATAGTCTCAGTTCGTGGTGCCACCGCAGTGCTATATTACAAAGTACAATGGAAGGGTGGAAACCCTATTAGTGTTAAGTGCTATAATAGTGTTATTTTCTAGACTTAGGCCAACACTAACGTAGTTGGGACATCGCGATTCGACCAAAAAAGTTTTTTACATGCATTTTTTCAGTTTGTCCATTTCTAAGTCCACTACCTGTGGTAGTCCTATTTCTCTTCAGTGAGCCGTGAGGTATGAGAATGTACCACGCGGCGGGCAGATTTTCATGCTTTGAACTGATTAAATAATCATTACCTGATTAATTTTGTTTCCAATAGCAAATTACATCAAGATTGAATTTTAATATTCTTCACTTGAGTAACATAAATTGATTATTTACTGTAAGGTTATGTAATTGAATATTGAATATAATTTGTATAATAAGGTTTATTTATATTCAACCCTAGAACGCACCTATCTTTTTTTCCTTCTAACCCCACAATGGGGTACAATCGTTCACCAACTTTCTCGTTCGAGTAAAACACTTCCCATATGCGAGAATACGGTTCAATTATACATGAATCTCTTAGTTTTTTAAGAAACGAAGAGAAGAGTGCTCAAATTTTTAAAATATTAAAAATAGAAATTATTTTAATTTTTTAATGAAAATAATTGTTTATTGCGTTTTATGTAGTTAACTAATTAATTAATTATTATCTGAATTATTTTGATCACAATTTTAAATTATATAAAGGTTGAACTTTAATTTTTTTTCAATTAAATAACAACCTGACTATTTAATTTAAGGTTATGTAGTTAAATATTGGCTATAATTTGTATAATAAAAGTGTATTTATATTTACAATACCTCTATTCTAATTATAAAATTGTATTCAAACGTTTGCGAGGTTGTGAAATGTGTATTTGAATTCAATGTTTAAAATTATACGATACATATGTTTCAATTTTTTTTTGAATCAGTTTAAAATGTTATTAATAAATCAGAAACATTATATTATTTCAATGCCTTAATAAAAATAAGTGTTTGTTTTATTTAATTAACTACAGTCAAACCTCGTTTATCGGGACGCCCTCGAAATGTAAACACCTCGTTTATCGGGATTCGGAGGGGTCTCCCACTATGTACTACCCCCAGCCTCAAGACGGGTTGCCATGACACCTTGCTGTTGCGTTATGTACGGGTTATGTCAAGTTATGTACAATGCAAGAAGTGCATGTGTACATAGGTTGTAAAGTATTTACAAATTTATTTGGTTTTTCATGATGGATAATGAAGATAGAGATACAAACGAAGGTATGTAAAAAAATTGATATAATAAAACTCCTGAAATGAAACATCTAGGAAGTAGGCAATTTTGTTGCAAAGGAATCGCAATTTTAGATTTACAATGTTTAGCCTTAATTTAGCTTCGAAGTTTAATATTACAAATTTTATTTGATTTTTTTTTCATACTTTTACCGTAATTCTTTTTCAACACATCTTTGTCAAATTTATATACATGTGAATATTTAATTTCTTAGAATTTCAATGTTGCAATTCCTTTTTTCAAAATTTCTCACAACATTATACATTTTCAAGAGTTTATTTTTAATTTTCAACTTACTTTGTTTCGCTAATATGATTTTTAGAATATTATATTACAAAAGTAAGCAAATATATTTTTTTGTTTTTTTTTACAGATAATATCAGAAAGCAACCAAAATACAAGCAACTGTCTTTAGAGCAAAAGTTGGATATTATTGATCGTGTGAAAAGAGGAGAAAAACAAGCTTAAATTGC
Source organism: Andricus curvator (assembly GCA_932195095.1). Lineage (NCBI taxonomy): Eukaryota > Metazoa > Arthropoda > Insecta > Hymenoptera > Cynipidae > Andricus > Andricus curvator. Next base: position 2,399 of record CAKNYM010044035.1, read on the forward strand.
TTCTCAATTTGGAGTCAGTATGACAACAGTATCACGCGTTTTTCTAAATGGAGAAAAATATAAACTGTCTTCGCCTCAAAAGAAAATCTTAAAAAATAGAATGTATTGATGCAAATGCAAAACTACGAATGTAAAACAGTGAAACTGCAAATGTAAAATTTTACGATAAAGTCCTTTTTAATAAAAAATTTGTTATAATATTATTGAAACAAATTCTTCATCAACTTTTGAAACAAAATTTTTGCATAATAAATTTTAATCTTAAATTGAGTTTCATTGATACGATTTTATAAATTTCATTAATCAATGTTTCATTTAAAAACCCCTATTTACATGTGTTTATTTCAAATGTCAACATTTTTCATGATTTCAAAATTTTCCTTTTCAATGTCGTTAAAAATGTTAAATATAAAAAATGAAGGTTTGATCGCAAATGATCAAAAAGAATTTCAAATTTCCGCTACTCCCACCACGCTCTCACCTTACCCCATTTCAAGTGCTTATGTATAAGGAGCGGTGGTTGGAAGGGAAACAATATGTCCCGATAAACGAGGTTGCAAGATCCCGATAAGTGAAGATCACGATAAATGTGTGTCCCGATAAACGAGGTCTGACTCTAACATAAATTGATTATTTACTTCAAGGTTATCTAGTTGAATATTGGCTATAATTTGTATAATAAATGTGTATTTATGTTCAAAATACCTCTATTATAATCATATAATTTTTAAATGTTTGTGATGTTGTGAAATGAGTACAGTAGGGGAGGCCGGGGCTAGATGAGCATACGGGGTCAAATGAGCCACTGAATTTTCTCTCAAAATATGTGGTTTTCGTGACTGTTCTTTTCAGGTATAACGAAAATAATGATATTGAATATCTCGAAATAAAAGAATAGACTGAATAAATTAAATAAATTAAAAATAAAAACGATTGAAATTTCAATTCCTGAATCCTGTTATTCGGTCGTATTTTAAAACAGAAAGAAAATTGTGAAAATAACAGATAATATTTTCAACCTGCTTGTCACTGAGCGCTTTTAACCTTTTTATGGAGTCGGCCGAAAAGTTTCTTTCAAGTGCAGAGTTGAAAAATACAAAATTGTTGCAATGGTGAGAACCTATAGAAGAAAAACTAACAGACAGTCATATGGTCAGAAGTGTCTATGGCTGCGGCTATAAAATCTGTGATGTAAAAGAATTTGAGTGTTAGAGCAGCTGCAATTGCTCACAAAGTTCCAAGAGCAACTTTAGCTCGTAAAGTTGAAAAATGTTTGCAAGAAGATGTTTTGGTGGAAATTTCTTGCAAAAAAGGTGAGTGATAGAAGTATATGTATATATAATTGATGAAATGAGGTCTATCTATTATATCATAAGTCTTTGTTATTATACGATGTTAAGGTTAATTTCATTAATAAATTTTAGATGTTTTTGTAATTGCTTTTTCAGCATTATTATTTTGTGTACAGAAATTTAATTAAAATTCTTGTGTTCAAACTTAAAAAAAAAGTTTAAATCTTTAGGACTGTGATTAGACTGTTAGAGGTTAAAAATGTTACGAGGTTACAATTCCTGTTTTGTGTAAAAATACATAAAAGAATTGTATTAAACTGATCATTAATTGCATTTATACTTTCAAATATTTACAAACCCGTTCCCCTGAGTAATAAGACTAAATGATACCTACAAAATCAAAAAAAAATAAACTTCTATTAAAAAAAATAATTAATAGTTAGCGTGTCTCATCTCGCCCCAATATGTGCCTCGTCTCGCCCCAGAGCTGGGGCGAGATGAGACATATGCAAAGTTTATAATTTACATATTTTTAAAGCAATTAATATTTTTAAAACAGTTCGTCCTTCATAAAACTAATACCTGAAGGTTCAAATAATGTGAAGAATTACTTAGATTTTAAAAAACTACTATAGATTGCAAATATTTCACTGAAAATTATTACTATGCTCATCTCGCCCCGGTCTCCCCTACCGGCCAGAATTGTCAGTCTATCAAAAATTAAATCATAATAAAATAATACAGGGTGACCCACGACCTATACAACTCCTTCTACTATGTGATAGTGCACAAAAAAACAAACGAAAAAGTCCGCTAGCAAAAAGTTATGCAAAGCTTAGCTTGGGCACAACAAACCTTGAAAGCTGGGACTGATCAACCAATAAGAAGCGAGCTTTAGCGAATATTTGTATGTGTCTCAAACGTTAAGATAGTTTGTGATTTTTGGCGACACACTTCAGCTCCCGTATTCGGTAATTCCACGTCGAGTTGTCGCTCTTCTATTGTTTATTGCGAAACGCAAAGTTCAAACCTCCAAAACTTTTTAAAATTTGAAATCCTTCTCTCTAACGTTTAATTAACAAGGTCAAACTATCAAAAAACCTATCTCTCAGAATTTCTGTTACATGGCTTGTCACAAAAGTAACAAAAACCTGAACATTCGCGAAGCCCAGCAAACTTACTTTCTTAAAAATTTCTAAGCAAGCCTAACATAAGATAACACTTTTTCCAATAAAAAAGTGGGTCTTTTCAGTTACTCTTAGAATTTCTGTTGCCTAACTTTGAACAAATCTTACAAAAAATCTAAACACACGCGAACCCAGAAAACTTTCTTTCTTGAAAATTTGTTGCTAAAATTTAAATAAAAAAACACATTTTCTAACAGCAGAAGTCACCCTTTCAGATTCCTCATAGAATTTCTGTCACATAACTTGTAACAAAACTAACAAGAAGTCTCAACATTCACGAAACCCAGAAAAATTCCTTTCTGGAAAATTCGTTACCCAGATTCAAATAACAAGTTATGTAACCAAATTTCAGCAAGGAACCTGAAAAAAGTGACTTTCATTTCTAGAAAAGGGTTTTTCTTATGAGTTTGTCTTTCGATACAACATTTTTGTAATGTTCCTTTTTTTGTTAGTTTTGCTACAAGTTATGTGATAGAAATTCTGAGATGAATAGAAAAGAGTGACTTGTTGACAGAAAAGATGTTTTGGTTTTTATATCTTGCTAACAAGTTCCTCAAAAAGAAAGTTCGCTAGGTTTCGCGAATGTTCTTTAAATGTAAACTGTAAAAAGTGGATGTCATTATTTTTAAATATTCTAACCAATTTTTAAGAAAGAAAGTTTGCTAGGTTTCTCAAAGGTAGAGATTTTTTGTAACCTTGGTTGGAAGTTATGAAACAGAAATTCTGAGAGGTTAAGATTTTTTCCAAAAGAAATGTTGCTAATTTTTGTTAATATTCAGTTTTTTTGTTACTTTTATTACAAGTTATGTAACAGCAATTCTGCGAGAAATAGAAAAGTGTGGCTTTTATTGCTATAAAAGGTGTTGTGTTATTTTAATCTTGTTAGACAATTTCCCAAAAAGACATTTTTGTGGGCTTCTCGAATTTCTAGTTTTTTGATACTTTTGTTACATGTCATGTAACAGAAATTCTAAAAGGAATCAAAAAGAGTAACTTCTTTTTGTATGGTAAAGGTGTTGTCCCATGTCGAGCTTGCTTCTAACTTTTAATGAAAGCAAGTTTGCTGATTTTCGCAAATGTTGAGATTTTTTGTAAATTTTGTTACAAGCTATGTAACAGAAATTCGAAAACGAATCGAAAAGGGTGAGTCTTGTTGTGAGACAATGTGTTTTGTTACTTGAATCTTGTTGACAAATTTTCCAGAAAGAAATTTTGCTATGTTTCGTAAATGTTCAGTTTTTTCTTTATTATTGTTGCAAGTTTTAAATTACGTAACAGAAATGTTGAGAGGAATCGAAAAGGCTCACTTTCTTTTTTTTTTTTTTTTTTTTTAATTCAAATCTTGGTAACGAATTTTTAAGTTATGTAACAGAAATTCTGTGAGGAATCAAAAAGGGAGACTGTTTCTGTTAGAGAAGGTGTTGTGTTATTTTAATCTTGTTAGCAAATTTTCAAGATAGAAATTTTGGTGATTTTCTCGAATTTTTATTTTTTTGTTACTTTTGTTACACGTTATTTAACAGAAATTCTGAGAGGATCCGACAAGAGAATTTTGTTTTTGCTTAAAGTGTTATTGAAATTTCTGACAGGAATTGAAGAGGGTGACAGTTTTTGTTGAAAAATATGTTTTTTTATTTAAATCTTGGTAAAGATATTTCCAGAAAGTAATTTTGCTAGGCTTCGTAAATGTTGGATGGGACAAATATGTCTAATCTTATTATATTTTTATGTTAAAAGTCACAATTTAAAATTAGAAATGTTTTAAAATGAAAAACGTTTTAAATTATGAATTTTGACGTTGAAACGTTCCAGACCCAATAGTTTATTTTTAAGACTTTTATAATTAGATCGTCTGACATTTTAACGTTTAAAATTGTAACATCTAATACATTGATTATTATATGAATAGGTTTAAAATTAAATAATTTAACAAGATTAATTTCGCGAATCAAAATTACAAATTGTCCTTTTTAATATTTTTGAAATAATTCAATTTTAAAGATTTACAATTTAAAAATTTTAAAAATGTATAAACCACGACATTACAATATTTTTTTTCGTCTCTTGTATCGTTTGTCAAAACGTTTAATTTTTCATTTTTAATCTTGTTTTTTACGATTAAAAGAAAATCTACTTGTTCTACCTAAACATTATTAATAACAAATTTGTCAATCCTTTTTGGGTGAACACCTTTTGATATCTATTAATTTTTTTACGTAACTTGTGTCGTTTACCATAAAATTTAATTTTTTGTTATCTTTAATGTTAGTTTCCACGATTAGAACAAAAACTGCGCGTCCTATCAAAACATTATTCATGACAAATTTGTAGCTCTTTTTTGGATAAGCAACTTGTGTTAATTCATTTTTTTCATCGTTCGTGTCGTTTGTCCAAAAAATACATTTTTTATTTTTAATGTTGTTTTTTACGAATAAAACAAAAACCACGCATCCTATCAAAACATAATTCATAACAAATTTGTAGCTATTTTTTTGACTGAACAACTTTTCTCTCAATATTTTTTTCGTAGCTTGTGTCGTTTGTCTAAAAATTCAATTTTTTTATTTTTAATGCAGTTTATTACGAATAAAAGAAAATTTGAGCGTCCTATCAAAAAGTGATTGATGAAAAATTTATAGATCTTTTTTGAATACACAATTTTTGTCAATTCATTTTTTTTATCTTGTATAGTTTGACCGCAAAATGGAATTTTTGATTTTTCATTATTTTTTGTGCGGTCAAAATTTGAATTTTCGATTTAAAAAAAAAAATTTTAAAAGTTGTTGCGATAATCTTCTAGGGTGTTCGAAATGCAACGTTTTTCTTCCCTTGACATTTTTTCATATCGTACGTTGTTCGGTTTAAAATGTTCATTTCCGCTTGTTTTTTGTAATTTTGTAAATGCTATAACTCTGGTAATTTTCTTTTTATCAAAAAAAGTCATTGGGATAAATTGTTCGTATTTTCGTATAATATGAATAGCAGTGCATAAAATTTCTAAATCTTGAAAAAAAGTGGTCTCAAAAATTTTGAAAATCCTCTAACTTTTTGAATTTTCATTCCAAAATAGCTGGCTTCAGTTTTTGACACTAAAAGAGTATACCAAAGGCCAGTCTAATAGATTAATTTTTTCAAAAATTATCGTGCTCACAGGGACACATACAGACAGGCATACAAACATACATACATACATACATACATACATACAGACATATTCGTAAAAATCTATTTTTCAGGTTCAGAGGGTCTCAAAACATGGACATTTGACAAAAACTGGGGGGGGGGTCAAATTTTACACAAATCTAATACCTTCTCTGATGAGAAAGTAAAAATTTTTTAGGATAAAAGTGATCATATCGTTGAACTGCGAAGGCCTTAAGCTTTCAGACGCTTTTTATTATACAATTCAGAGATTTTTTGTGCGAGTTGCATTCAAAAGAAGTGAGGGGCCTCGACATTTGGCCCCGACTTTAGTTTTTATTATTCGTAGTGGCTAGCCCGCCGTCGCAGGCAACGAACAACCTTGCCGGCGCCGGCAAGGTTGCTCGTTTCCGGCTGTTTTTTTCCTCCGGATGTGAAGTTCTGAAAAGCATGTAGCGATGTATTTTATATTCACTGATTACGAATATGGCCATGAAAATTGCAAACAAAAAAACAATTTTCAAGGTCAAAACTTAAAAAAACCACGTTTTTAAAAAGAAAAATGTTATGTTTACAACCTTTTTTAAAACCTCGTATACTGATGTATTTCAAAGCGTTGATTACGAAAATGCGCCTGGAAATACCTGCAAATATAATTTTTAAGGTTAAAACTTGAAAAAATTACGTTTTTTTGCGGAGTGTAAACACTACAGGTACCGGTAAAAAGTATATTTAAGGCATGCGGAAGGTACTATCACGCATTTTAGAGTACACGGTATGCTTGAAGACTGAAAAATTTTAACTAAAATGGATCCAAAATCTGCTAACGCAAAACGTTTCTATATCGTTTGGGCATTAAAAATCAGCTGAATTTAAAATCCTAGCTGCTCCCTTTCGCGAGTTATGCGCATTTTTAGATTTTTACATAACAACCTGTACTACAAAGCTTGCGTAATCGAGTTTATTAAGTACAACGCTTTTTTAAGTTTACCGTTTTTCCAAAATATATCGAAAATAAGTTTCTGTTGCTTATTTTTTACATTTGGAAAATTTAGTTACCACTTTTAGCCAAGCCCTTTTTTAACTTTTTTTTATTTTTTTTATTTTTATATATTATATATTGAATGGCATATATAATAAATTATATATTTAATAGTATGGATAAATTTAAATAAGTGTTTTTTAACAATATTTAGAAATATAGATTACTAAATAATTTTTAAAATTATAAGTGAAGCGAAGAAAATTCTATTAATGCTTTTAGTAGCTGTAAGGAGTACGATTTGTGCTGTATACATGTTACCTTGTAACGTGCCCAGAATTTAAAAAAATCACAATGTATAGATTCTCCGCTTTGCTCTGACCAATACCCTAATCCATTATTGTTTTCTATGAAACGTAAACTTCCTTTTACGTGAGTAAGAATTACGTGAATTTTTAGTGTTTCGGAAAGTTTATCGATGCTTTTCAGAGCTTTATCTAATTCATTGATGTAAGCATCAGGTGAAAGTCCAATTTTTCCAGAGGTAAAACGACAATGAACAGCTATTAAAAGCAGCAATAGAATTTTCTTCGCTTCACTTATAATTTTAAACATTATTTACTAATCTATATTTCTAAATTTTATTAAAAAACACTTATTTAAATTTATTCATACTATTAAATATATAATTTATTATACAGGGTGTCCAAAAAGTCCCGGGACGGCTAAATATTTCCTAATGTATAGAATTCCTGAAAACAAAACAAGAATTCAACGATTAAATTTGGATAAACACAACAAAATGCTCCTATTGCAATTCCTAAAAACAAAAAAAAATTTGTTTCTTTGCACAAAAATAAAAAAGAGGAAAGAAAAATGATTAAAATACAAAAAATACAAATACAATATAATAATAATAATATAATATAATAATAATAATACAAAATACAAAATTTTAATTTGATACTTAAAGACTCAATTACAACTTCCAAATACAATATTAAAAATAGCTGGGAATTCCAAAAAATTATTATTCAAAAAACTGTTCCTGATGACCATGTAATGATTTCTTTGGATGTTGTT
>CAKNYM010044035.1:10093-21396 GCA_932195095.1 Andricus curvator
CTTCTCATTTTTCTTTCCTCTTTTTTATTTTTGTGCAAAGAAACAAAATTTTTTTTGTTTTTAGGAATTGCAATAGGAGCATTTTGTTGTGTTTGTCCAAATTTACTCGTTGAATTCTTGTTTTGTTTTCAGGAATTCTATACATTAACTTGATTATTGGACGTTAAATGGGATTTTGAATTTGATTTTAATCTAATTTAAAATTCTTAAATTTAAATATTTCCTCAGGTAAGATATTTTTCAGGGCGGTCAAGGTCATTCTTGCAGGAAATTTAAACAAGGAATTCAATGGTGACCTTTATTTTTATCTTGACCATGACCTTCACGGTAATTTCAAGGTCAAATTGATTTTTTTAAATGGGAACCTCTATTTTTGACCCCGGGAACTGAAAGAGCGGAAAATTTTACGTCCAGATATGACCTTGACAAATCGAACATTTGACCTGGGAAGGTCATGGCAAGGTCAAACAACGTACAGCAGGATGACTCGACCAGCATGCATTTATGAAGAAAATGTTCAACGCAAGAGTTGTAGCATTTTATACTCCCGATCGATTGGTGACTTTGACCTTGCCTATGACCAGAACCTTCACCAGGACATTTTCTTCAAAAATGCATGCCAGTCGAGTCATCCTGCTGCACGTAGTTTGACCTTGCCCTGACCTTTACAGGTCAAATTTTCGATTTGTCAAGGTCATATCTGGACGTAAAATTTTCCGCTCTCTCAGTTCCCGGGGTCAAAAATAGAGGTTCCCATTGAAAAAAATCAATTTGACCTTGAAATGGCCGTGAAGGTCATGGTCAGGATCAAAATAAAGGTCACAATTGAATTCCTTATTGAAATTTCCTTCAAGAATGACCTTGACCGCCCTGAAAAATATCTTACCTGAGGAAATATTTAGCCGTCCCGGGACTTTTTGGACACCCGGTATATACCATTCAATATATAATATGTCAAAAATCCAAAAAAAAAAAAAAAAAAAAAAATACAAAATGGGACCATTCAGCCACTACGTCCTCGTCGTTGGTCCTGGGCTTGGCTAAAAGTGGTAACTAAATTTTCCAAATGTAAAAAATAAGAAACAAAAACTTATTTTCGATATATTTTGGAAAAACGGCAAACTTAAAAAAGCGTTGTACTTAATAAACTCGATTACGCAAGCTTTGTAGTACAGGCTGTTATGTAAAAATCTAAAAATGCGCATAACTCGCGAAAGGGAACAGCTAGGATTTTAAATTCAGCTGATTTTTAATGTCCAAACGATATAGAAACTTTTTGCGTTAGCAGATTTTGGATCCATTTTAGTCAAACTTTTTCAGTCTTCAAGCACACCGTGAGTAAGGCCAGGTAATTGAAGAGTTATTTTGTTAGTTTTTGCCTTTTGACGATTTGGATGGAACGTTCTATGTATATAGCACAGTTTATCGTCGATTTGCGACTCAAGAATTGAGGTTCCGGAAGCAAAAAGGAGATATAGAATTATTTTGCTGGAGTGGGGAGGCCCCGGAGCACTTGAGAATAAAGGTTCGAATTTTAATTTTTTAAATACACATTCTAAATTAAATGCCGCATCTTTTTCTTCCCATAAAAAAGTTGCAGCTTTTTTAGTTTTTGAATTATTTACAAAAAACTGTTGTTTTATCTGATTAAAATATTTCGCCTTTTTTCACTTCAACTCGCGAAGAAGTCGGCACTTTTCAATATTTTAAAGTAAATTTCATGAGAAGTGTGCATTGACATCTTCTGCGACCAATGACGTTAGCTAAAGTTGAAAATGTTTATTTGAAAAAAAAGTTAATAATGTTTTGCCGAGGCGTTGCACAATTTGTGCACAAACAACGTTGATCGTTTCTGGAGTCGAGCGAATTTTGAGCATGAAAAAACTGTGAGTGAGAAACTTGGTCAGGAAAGTTCAAAGAAGATTTCTGGAAATTTTTAGCTCAATTGAAATAGTACTTAACAAACAGTTAATGTTTTAATTTTCCGACGCGATCGATTTTTTCTCGCGTATGCTGCGGTCCGGCCACACAACGTTAGGTGGAACTGCGTCGCGTCACAGAGGCCGGTCAGATACAGATAATTTTTATTTAAAATACGAAAATTCAGGACTTATTCAAAGGTACATAAAATGGGTAGTGATCATTCGGAATATTTAGTGTTAAATTTTTGATAGTATTAAAATAAAAATATATAATAAATAAACTCAAGAAGAAAAATAAAATAAAAAAATCTAAAGTGGAAATACTATATTTAGCGCAGATTTCATTGGTAAATATTAATTATTTCATTAAACACGTAGAATGCAAGATTTTTAACTGTGATTAAAAAAATAATTTTAGGTAAATTTATTGGTCAATTTAACCAGACTTTCTTTAGTTAAAGTTTATGATTATCACATTAAAACAATAGTAGATGTATTCTAAAAACGATCTCTAATTTTTTTCGAGTATCTCATGTATCATGTAATATTTCAACGATGATTATTTTTTGGTTTGAAAAATCAGAAAGTGTATGAAGGTATATGTTTACAAATAGAGGTGACACAGAGGACACGCGGGATACAAAAAAGGAAACGTGTACAGATGCTTTATTTTTAAGAATTTTATGAAGCTCATGTCTCTAGTTTCAATATTTTAATTACGAAAAAAAAAGAATTATTATAAGCCATGATTTTCCATGTTTTATTGCATTTAAAGTGAAAAATCACTTACGTACTCTAAGGCAGAGTTCGATTCAGTCTGGGGCAACAACGGCCTGCCGGGCATGGCGCAGCCTACGCAGGAGATAATCGATCGCGCCGGAAAATTAAAACATTAACAGTTTGTTAACTACTATTTCAATTGAGTTAAAAATTTCCAGAAAACTTCTTTGAACCTTCCTGACCAACTCTATCACCGACAGTTTTTGCTTGCTCAAAATTGTTGTTCGTGCACCAAATGTGCAACGCCACGGAAAAAATTATTAACTTTTTTTCAAATAAACATTTTCAACTTTTGCAAACGTCATCGGTCGCAGAAGATGTAAATACATACTTCTCATGAATTTTACTTTGAAATATTAAAAAGTGCCGACTTCGTCGCGAGTTCGAGTGAAAAAAGGCGAAATATTTCAACCAGATAAAGAAATAGTTTTTTGTAAATAATTCAAAAACTAAAAAAGCTACAACTTTTTCTATTCGAAGCAAAATAATTTTATATCGATAATTTTTTATTCTTATTATGAGAAATTTTCGTAATTGAAATGAATAATCGGTTATGTTTAACGAATTTCCTATTCACACTGAAATTACTTGATCAACACTCACCGTATTTTCATGAAAAAAATGCTAACAGATTATTTTCCTTTTTAAAAACATGATTTTTATCAGTTTTGACCTTGAAAATTATATTTTCTGGTATTTGATGATTATATACGTAATTCTCTTCTATTTCGCTTTTCGTGAAAAACAGCCGGCAAACAGCTTCCTTGCCGGCGCCGGCAGCGCAGACTTTACCTTTATTATTTCACGAGATATACATTTTTTAGTGCGACGCGCGAGCGCTCAGAGAATGTTGTGCGTCAATCTATTTAAAAGAATAGTAATTACTATTCTTTTAAATAAAGATCAATTTTTTTATAAACAATTAATATTTTTTTAAACAAATTCAATGTTTTTATATTCGAAAGAAGGATTTCTGAAATGTGCATTTTTAAACAAAAAATTTTTAACAAAAAAAGTTTCATTTGTTCATAACCAATTGATATTTTCTTTAATAAATTCAATGTTTTTATATTCAGAAGAAAGATTTCTAGAATGTACGTGTTTAAATAAAAATTTCAACGTAAAAATCATCAAAATCCGTTTAGCTGTTCCCAAGAACCTAGGGAAATCTTTTCGAACATCAGGTCTATTAAAAACTTAATTTTACATCGAAAAAAACGACTTTCGATTTATGGTGGTCGATAAAAATGTAAAAAAACTGGTAAGCAGAAAATTCCAATCAACGCAAATGTTGAGTATGCTAGACCAATACCACAATGTTATACAATATAGGTTGCTTTTTTGGCTCCGCACACTTTTTTGTGGGTGTCTATGTAATTTTTCACATGTTATTTATACATTAACATTACAAATTTTAGAATGACATAAAAAAAATCAACCAAACGAAACAATAAAACTTCTAACCTTCAAAGTTTAAATTTAGGGGGCATCTATAAATCATATGCCCTTACGGGGGGGGGGGGTCGACAAAAATATCACGGTCAAGCACTTGGGAGAGGTAGGGGCTTCTTTAAATCGATCACGTGGGGTGGCGGGGAGTCAAAAATTAGCCGAAAAAACGATCACGTAATTAATGGAAGCTCACGTATCAGTTTAAAATTTTAAGGATTCAAAGCTTTCTATTTGAAACAAATTCATTTCAAATTGTTTATTTTTGAATATTTGATTTATAATTGTTCATTTTAAATAAATAATCAAATATTGCTACATATTTCAAAATTCCTTATTTTAATCAAAAAATTCTAATTTGCAATAGGTTAAAAATGTAATATTTTGAACTGAAACAATATTTGAACAGAGGATTTGAAATGGAATAAAAGCGTTGACTTAGTTGAATTTTCAACCCAAAAAACGAATTTTCTACAAAAAAGACAAATCTTAACCAAAATAGATGAATTTTCAACCAAATAGTTCCATTTTCAAACAAACAGATGAATTTTCAATCGAGAATATAAAATGTTTATTAAAAAAGACACATTTTTGACAAAACATGGAATACTTGAATATTCAGATAAAAATATTAATTTTCAATAGAAAAAAATAGTTTTCATCAAAGAAATGATTTTTGAACGAAAAAGATTAATTTTCTACCAGGAAAAAGGTTAATTTTCAATAAAATACATGAATTTTCAACACAATTTTGAATTTTTGAAGGAATACTGAAACTAATAGTTGAATTTTCAACCAAAGAAATTAATTTTTAAGCAAAAAAGTAAATTAGTCACCAAGAAGATTAATATTCTACCACAAGAGATAAAGTTTTAACAAAATATACCCATTTCAACCAAACTGCTGAATTTCCAACTGAAGAAGATAAATGTGTAACCAAAAATGGAATAGTTAAATTTACAGTTCAAAAAATTCATTTTCAACAAAAAAAAGAACGAATTAAAAAAAAATAGTTAAATTTTTAAGCAGAGTAATTAATTTTTAACTAAAATAATGAATCTTTAAAAAAAAAATGAATTCTCAACCTAATAGTTGAATTTTCAACACAAAATATGAATTTTCTACAAAAAAAAAGACAAACTTTCAACAAAATAGATGAATTTTCAACCAAGAAGATTAAATGTCTACCAAACAAGATACATTTTTTACAAAAATGGAATAGTTTATTTTTCAGTAAAAAAAAATAATTTTTAATAGAAAAACTAATTTTTAATCGAAGAAACAAATTTTCCAACAAAAAACATTGATTTTCAATCAAAAAAGATTAATTTTTAACAAATTACATGAATTTTCAACCAAATTTTTAATTTTTGAAGAAATTTTCACTCTGATAGTTAAATTTTCCAGCAAAGAAATGAATTTTCAACTAAAAAGGTGAATTAGTTACCAAGAACATTAATATTCTGCCACAAGAGACAAAAAGGTGAATAAGTCACCACGAAGATTAATATTCGCCAGCAGAAGACAAGGTTTCAACAAAATATAGCAATTTTCAACCAAACAGCTGAATTTTTTACTGAAGAAGATAAATATTAAGCCAAACATGAAATACTTAAATTTTTAGTCAATAAATTCATTTTTAACAAAAAAATAACGAATTTTCAACAAAATAGTTAAATTTTTTATCAAACAGTCGAATTATCATTCAAGAAGATTAAATAATGTCTATCAAAAAGATTAATTTCCAACAAAATACAAGAAGTTTCAACCAAATTTTTAATTTTTAAAGGAATTTTCAACCTAATAGTTAAATTTTCCACTAAAGAAATAAATTTTTAACTGAAAAAGATAAATGTTAAACCAAAAATGGAAGTGTTAAATTTTCAGCTAAAAAATTAAATTACGACAGCAACAAATTTTCAACAGAATAGTTAAATTTTGAACACCAAAAGAAGTTTTTTCAACTAAAATGATGAATCATCAACCAAAAAAATGATTTTTTAACCAAATAGATCCACTTTAAACTAAGTACTTGAGTATTGAACCAAGAAACGTTCTTCCTCTAAAGTGTCAAATTTTGAAGTGAAATTTGTCATATTACATGATCAAAGTATAAAGAATAGTTCAAATCTTTAATAAAACTAGAACAAATTAACCGATTTTGATAAGTTTTGATTTTCAAAACTATAATAATGCAATGAAAATATATAAAAATTGTTATTTTTCGTTTATTCTAAAAATACCATTTCAACTGTTAGTTAAGAACAAAGTTACTTAATTGTGCCCGTGTAAAATATAAATTAAAATACTGCTACATGCGTCTGTCGTGAATAAATAAAATGTTACAAAATAGATTTTGAATTTTTTTCAGTTTCACCATTCACATAAATGTTAATTTTTTTTTGCATTTTTGATTATAAAAAAAATCTGTAAATTTTGAAGAATTGTAAGTTAATAAGAAAAACTGTGCCATTCATATTGAAACTACTGGAATTTTCTCGTTACAGTAAAGAAACTTCTGTAAATCACATACGTTTTTAAATTGGATATGATTTTCTGTAAAATCTATAAAAAAATTATGGAAAATGAACGGATTTGTTTAAAAGAAAGGGTAATTAGTGTGCACATAGCACGCACAATGTTCTAGTAATTTTAAATTGTAAAATCGTTTGTAAATCCATTGTTCAAGTATAAGAAATTTGTAAATGTTTGACTTATTTCTTCTAAGTTCAGACTTTTCATTTCAAGGTATTTTCTTTAAAACTTATCTTGAACCGGTCTTCTTGGTAAAAGTATACCTATCGTGATAAAAGAATATTAACTTTGTAAACTTTTTCTAGTATCTTTTAGTACTCTTTCAACTTATAATGAGTTGCGAAAGTGAAACACATATCACAAGAAAAACTGGGAGAAATGTTCATTTCTATCCGGGAATTTACCGGGAATTTGAAAACGAAATTTCTCTAGACACCCTGTAATATTTTCTGACGAAGTTCATAAATGCACTGACTTGAACATGGATTAAACGCATAGAACTTTATTACTTTTTAGAGACACATTATGTATATTTTAGTTAAGTACGTAATATATGCAAGTCAATATAATATAATGCCTAATCTCAATCTTAAGAAAATATGTATTTAATTTCTAATTTGTGGAATTATAATAATGATAAAAATATACATTCAATATAAGTTACTCATATTCTTTCTTCCTTCTCATCTCAGTGACGGCCTGTGAAATATTCAGTCTTCCACTTTAGTTTCAATGGACTTACATTTAGGAAATTTTCAAGATTCCCGTTAATAACATAATTTGCCGTTCATGAATTCTTTCTGAATTATTTTTATTTCTATTAGAAAAAGTTCTATATCTTTTCTTATATCCGCCACACATCGTAACAAATTCGGTAATTCTTCAGGTACAAATTTTTTCCGTGTATATGCGAGAATAATATCTGGTTGTCTTACTTACGAATTTTTGCAACAGTCAATGTCGCGAGAAGTGCGATGTTTAGTAAGATGAACATGCTGTTCGTGGGTGGATCTGATGAAATGGAATCCCGCATAAAGATGCAGTTACACACTGATGATAGACGATCCTCCACTCATATTTATACCATCGAGACTATTCGATGGCCTTAGAATTATTCTGATTCAGTAAGTTCAAGGTCACTCATAGAATATATGATAGAATATCATAAAGGTTTAGTGAATTCAGAACGCATATTTATATACATTTACGAGACGCTGATATCGGTAAACAAATTAGAAATGCGGAGGTTATCGAGCATGCGGAATCAACGCGTGAGTTACTCGTTTCACAGTAACTCGGATTTGGGCTTCGAAACTGTGGAAATTTGAATATAATCAATTGATTTCAAGGCGAGCTACTAGATTAGAGTACAGTATTTGAATTTCAATTAATGACTTTCTTAATATGGGTAATATTTAATTATGTGCGATTGTAAATTTGTTAGTAAACTTGAAGTCTCAGTATAAGAAATACACGGAAAGTCTTCCTGTTTTTTTTTTAATAAATCGATATAGTGATTTTCTTCAATCTCTTAAATAAAAATCTAAAAAACGCTTTTTATGTGATATTTCTAACCTCCAAAGATGCAAAAGTATACATTGTGCTAATTTTTTTAATCAAGGAAGTATTGTTATAAAAGGATTGAATTCTGTCCATCGATTTTCGTTATTTATTTCTTCATCAGACTACGTTATACCTTTCATTAAATAAAAGATTATAGTTTAAATTAAATTGTAATCATAGAGATATTAAGCATCTTTATTGGAATTGAACTTAGAATGTTGACTAGTAGTTTTTGGAATTTCATATTGAAACTGAAAAGTTCATTTTGAGAACATGTAATTCATGTACGTATATTTAAAAAACCGGTTGCGGTTGGAAACAAATGATAAAAACCACTATATTACCTCCTCAGCCATGACTCCTTTTACAATTAGTAGACTTTTTATCTTTTTAATGTGTTTACTTTTTTGCTAATATTAAAAAAGGATTCACTTCATCCTTTTTGTCGATTCATTTGCTTATGAAATCGTCTATGCAATTATATACGAATACGCGAATTACCCGGAAAAAAATAGTTGATTAAAAATCCAATGACTTTGTATTATAGTCTTGCATATGAGAGAAAGTCAGTTCAAATTCGCAACCTTCAGTATTCAAGAAAATGATTAATCATCATCTGAAAAGCATGTGACATTTTAACAGAATCTCAGAGACATATTGTGAGAATTCAAAACACGATTTATCAACGAAAAAAAGTTTTTTTTTTAATTATTCTTATATAATATTCTTTTATAATTATAAATACACAATTCGCATACACTGTCCCTTACACATATAATCGCACGCTTAAATGCGTTGAAAAATCGCACTCGTTGAGTAGCCTGGGGGCCAGGAACTTTTTGGTCCGCGATAATAGGTCCCCAAAATTTTTGTGATTGATATTGTGCAGAATGGTCTCCTGAATCTGGCGGTATGAGGTGCTTACGCGAATTCATGGTCATTTTCTAGATATTGTTAATTAAACATTTTTCATAGATCATGCTGTATCTCTTAAAATTATCGATATTTTAACGAAATTGGTTTTAAAATAATTAGATGGTATTGAAATCTACAATTTGCGTCGAATGCAATTTTTTGTCTGTCGGATAGTTCTGTCAAAAAAAACAAAAAAAGGATATTATAAAAATTGATTTTTATGCATTATTTATGGATATTTTGCAGGTTCGTCTTGATAATTATTTAGATTAGGATAAAACATATACATTTTTTATTTTCTTATTTTGCATCTGACCCATAGTTTATTTAAAAAAAGCACAAACACGTTTTGCAACAAAGTTAATTTCAACCCGATCGTAGCCGGCATTTATTCACATTTTTACATCTTGTTTTATCATTCTGTTAACGAACCCCCAGAGGGAAAAAATTGAGCAAAATTCGTCAAGTGCACTCGCCAAAAAACTTATTGTTTCCGATTTTCTTGAAAATCCGCGAAATTATTATCCTAGCGAACCTCTTATAATTCCCCTAAGAGAACGTCTCTAGTACGACGGGTTATCAGAATACATTTTAAACATATTACATTCTCATTCTAATGAGAAGGTATTGGTTTTATATAAAATTTGACATAGTCGGTTTTCATAAAATCTCCACGTTTTGAGACCCCCTGAGCTAGAAAAAATGATTTTTACGAAGGTGTCTGTCTGTCTGTAGTCTGTCTGTCTGTCTGTAGCCACGATAACTTTCGAAAAAATGATCAGATTTGATTGAGCTTTGGCACACTTTTTTATGGCCAAAAAATAGAGAACGAGTTCGTTAACCAGCTATTTTGGATGAAAATCCAAAAAGTGAGCACATTTTGAAAATTTTTGAGACCACTTTTTTTGAAGATTTGAAAATTCTATGTACGGTTATTAGTAGTACGCAAAATGACGAACAAAATATTCTAATTACTTTTCGTGATAAAAAAAAATTACTGGAGTTATAGCATTTTCAAAATTCCAAAAAACAAACGAAAATGAACATTTAAAGCCGAAAAACGCACGATATGAAAAAAAGTCAAGAGGAGAAAAACGTTGATTCCTGACCACCCTATAATATTTTCATAACAACTTTTTGAATTTTTTGAAAAATAAAAAATTCAAATTTTGATCGCACAAAAAATTAATGAAAAATCAAAAAAGCCATTTTGCTGTCAAACTATGCAAGATACAAGAAAAGATCATCTCACCAAAATTGTGCACCTAAAAAAGATCTACAAATTTCTTATAATTCACCTTTTGATATGACGCGTAGTTTTTGTTTTATTCGTAAAAAACAGCATTGAAAATAGAAAAATCAAATTTTCAGACGAATATTACCAGCTACGAAAAAATGACCGAAACAAAATTTGTTCATCCAAGGATTCACGTCGTCACCAAAACACTTGTAATGACAAAACAAATGAATGCTCACATGTTCTACAGGGATTGCTATCATGTACGAGTACCCTATGTTACGCCCGGGATACTGCAACCTATACGCTTGAGATTTTTAATTTTTTAAAGTATGTTCTACCCATCCGATTGTTATGAAACTTGGAGATGTTTTGAAAGAGGATTCAAACATTATTTATAGAGAAAATGGTGGGTGTGCCTTAAATACATCCCATAAAAAAAATTCAAAAAAATTTTGAAAATTTTTTTTGACCCGTATTTTTTGAAAAAAAAAATTTCGAAATTTTTTTACAACATTCTCTCATTGAGTCCCATAACATATTTTTTGCCCATCAAAATCGGTCCAGCCGTTCCAGAGAAAAACTAATTTTTTTATTTTGCTTCTAACCCCCATAACTCCCATAAAAATTATTTCTCAAATATAATCTTTTGGGAAATTTAGTCTTACATCAGTGCCAACTTACTGTGAAAATCTCAACCAGATCCGAGCGGGGGCAGCACATACATGCTTATCCTGCTATGCCCTTTAGTAATTTGTATATGAAGAACATATAACACGAAACACAAAGTGCGCGTTCAGTGTATTTACCAAATCGCACGCCGTAAGTGCGCTCAAACTTTTTTGTTTCTATCATACGGTTCAAATGATTTTCAAATCAAATATCGAGCGCGAAGCGCGAGT
>CAKNYM010044035.1:21796-36199 GCA_932195095.1 Andricus curvator
ACGGTTCAAATGATTTTCAAATCAAATATCGAGCGCGAAGCGCGAGTGTCTGGATGAGAATGTGTTCCTTAAGGTCGATAGAACCTTGAGTAAATAAAGTTCCTTTTCAGTCTAAAAGAAAAACAAATTTAACAATCACTTAATATGTAGAGGTTTTGATAATTTTATAATATTTGCAAACAAACTTTTTCTTTTCATCGAAGTCGAACACGAAGTTCAAAAATCTAGTGGAGCCGAGCGTAAAGCGCGATGTAAATACGCCCGAGCGCGTAGCGCGAGGTGAATATATAATCGAGCGCGAAGCGCGAGATAAATATATGATCGAGCGCGAAGCGCGAGATAAATATATGATCGAGCGCGAAGCGCGAGATCCAACAGTCGTGCGCCCTAGGCGCGCTCAAACTTGCGAGCGCAGCGAGCCTCGCGCGAAGCGCGCCATGAGAATGTGCCCGAAAAGCGGGCAGATTTTTTTTTAGTTGTTTTTTTTCATGTGCGGCAGCTAATTTTTTTCAGAGTTATGTTTGAAAAAGACTTGACTTTTCCTCCTTAAAATGAGCTATGGTTGAAAATGGGTCTAAAGAAATTGGTGGAGATATATAACATTTCTTGCGCGCGGCTTCTGCATCGTGAGTGCCCACTCTACAAAATCAGAATTTACCACTCAGAGAAATGTCCTCTTGTGTCATAAGCATGTTTCTTGATAAAAATGGAATTTCCTCTTAAATTTAAGGTTGAGAGGACTTTCCTTTGTCTCAAAAAAAATTAATTTTTTTTATTTTATTTTCAATTATTATTAAACATTATTAATTTGAGACAAGCTTCACTCCAGTTCAATTTGCAATCCCATGTGATCTTTAAAGATTTCTTTTCATTTGAATTAATTTTGTATTTCTTACATAAATTATTCGGGATACGAAAAAAAGTCTCAGACATATTTTTTCCCTCTATTCGTTCTTTAACAGAATGAGAAAACAAGATGTAAACATTTTAATGAATGTCGGCTACAATCGGGTTAAAATAAACTTTGTTGCAAAACTTGATTGTGTTTTTTTTTATATAAACTATCGGTCAGATGCAAAATGAACAAAAGAAATTTTATGTGCGTTATCGTAATCTAAATAATTTTGAAGACGAGCCTGCAAAATATCCATAAATAATGCATAAAAATAGATTTTTATAATATCCTTTTTTTGCGTTTTTTACCGAAACTATCCGGCAGATAAAAAATGGCATTGGATGAAAATTGTGGATTTCAATATCATCTAATTGTTTTAGAAACAATTTTGTTAAAAGGTCGATAATTTTAAGAGATACAGCATGATTGATAAAAAAAGGTTTTATTAACAATATCTAGAGAATGGCCATGAATTCTTGAAAGCACCTCATACCGTTTTCAATTTATGCAGTTCTTTGATTATACTTTCTTACTCATTTTTAATGCAAAATAACACTTCTTGAACAATAATTTAAAAAATGTAAAAAAGAATTGAATTTTAGTTATTTCAGAAAGTACTCAATACTTTTTGTCTTTAAATGTTTAAAACGTTTTAAAAAAATCTGAAAGTAATAAATAATTAAGAAAAGTCAAGTACAAAAATGCTTTAATATCCTCAATGATAAAAAATTTTTATAATACTCTCTTACCAGTTTTTAATGCGAAATAAAACTTCTTAAACAATAATTTAAAATATGCGAAACAAATAATTGAAGTTTTCTTATTCTAGGACGGGCTAAATACATTTTGTCTTAAAATATTTAAAACGCTTAAAATTGATTCAAAAGTAATAAATAATGAAGAAAAGTCGAGTACCAAAATGCTTTGATATCATCGAAGAGACGAATTTCAGACGAATAACACGAGCTACCAAAAAATTGACAGGAACAAGATTTGTTCATCCAAGGAAGAGGTACAAATTTATCGTGACTCATGTTTCGATAGGATGCGTGGTTTTTGTTTTATTCGTGAAAATAACATTGACAGTACAAAAAAATCAAATTTTTGAAAAAACAATGCAAGGTACGAAAAATTATAAATGAACAAAAATTGTGCTTTCAAAAAAGACTTACAAACCCGTAATCAATTTTTGTGGTAAGAATATATTCAAAATGAAAAAATTAACTTTTTTGATAAACGGCACAAGCTAAAATAAAATGTTAACTAATAAAATTTGTCGCCTGAATTATATCATTACTTTTCATTTGAAATTAAATACAAATTTATTAATTTGTATATGAAGAACATATAACACGAAGCACAAAGTGCGCGCTCAGTGTATTTACCAAATCGCACGCCGTAAGTGCGCTCAAACTTTTTTGTTTCTATCATACGGTTCAAATAATTTTCAAATCAAATATCGAGCGCGAAGCGCGAGTGTCTGGATGAGAATGTGTTCCTTAAGGTCGATAGAACCTTGAGTAAATAAAGTTCCTTTTCAGTCTAAAATAAAAACAAATTTAACAATCACTTAATATGTAGAGGTTTTGATAATTTTATAATATTTGCAAAGAAACTTTTTCTTTTCATCGAAGTCGAACACGAAGTTCAAAAATCTAGAGGAGCCGAGCGTAAAGCGCGATGCAAATACGCCCGAGCGCGTAGCGCGAGGTGAATACATAATCGAGCGCGAAGCGCGAGATCCAACAGTCGCGCGCCCTAGGTGCGCTCAAACTTGCGAGCCGCGCGCGAAGCGCGCGATGAGAATATGCCCGCGAGGCGGGCAGATATTTCATTATTTTTTTGTGCGATCAAAATTTGAATTCTTTATTTTTCAAAAAATTCAAAAAGTTGTTATGAAAATATTATAGGGTGTTCAAAAAGCAACGTTTTTCTCCTTTTGACTTTTTTTCATATCGTGCGTTTTTCGGCTTAAAATGTACATTTTCGTTTGTTTTTTGGAATTTTGAAAATGCTATAACTGCAGTAATTTTTTTTTTATCACGAAAAGTAATTAGAATATTTTGTTCGTCATTTTGCGTCCTACTAATAACCATACATAGAATTTTTAAATCTTCAAAAAAAGTGGTCTCAAAAATTTTCAAAATGTGCTTACTTTTTGAATTTTCATCCAAAATAGCTGGTTAACGAACTCGTTCTTTCTTTTTAGGCTATAAAAAAGTGTGCCAAAGCTCAATCAAATCTGATCATTTTTTCGAAAGTTATCGTGGCTACAGGCAGACAGACAGACAGACTGACAGACAGACAGACAGACAGACTACAGACAGACAGACACCTTGGTAAAAACCGTTTTTTCTGGCTCAGGGGGTCTCAAAACGTGGAGATTTGATGAAAACTGACGTCAAATTTTACATAAAACCAATACCTTCTCATTAGAATGGGAATGTAAAAATAATTTTCTGCTATACAAAAGCTTTCATAAAACGCACAGTGTTCAATTTATGCAATCCTTTTGCCATACTTTTTTTACTCAGTTTTAAATGTCGAATAACATTTCTAAAATAACAATTTAAAATATGTGAAACAAATAATTGAATTTTACTTCAATAACCTTACTGACAAAAAACAATTGTTTGTTATATAAAATACTCCATAAGACGTAAAGCTTTCGATTGATCTAATTCTTTTATAATACTTTTTAACTCAGTTTTTAAATAAAAATTCCTAAACAGTAATTTCAAATATGTAGAGAAAATTATTCTTAAATTTGTATATTACCTAATTCAAAAAGTGCTCGAAACTTTATTTTTCTTTTGAAAGTAAAATACTTCGAAATCAGAAGAAAAAAGAATTCTGTAAAGAAAATTCGAGTGAAAGAACTTTCAGGTTGAAAGTTATTGAGTCTCATGGTGGTCGAATGCAAAATATTTGTTTGCTAACTCCTTGCATTCTAAACTTTTCTATTTTAAAAATGTGTAATTTTATATTTTTTAATTATTCTTTTATAACGTTAAATACATTCTTAATAAACTTTTAAAACATGTTGTTGAATTCTTTTTCCTTAAATATCATGCTTTAAAAAGGCATACCATTTTTTAAATGATCAATACAATGTAATGATAGTATTTTTTTTTTAAACCTTGTAACCTTGTTTAATGTTGCCATATATTTATTATTATTTACAGAATAAAAACGAATTATATAAGTATGTAGGTGATTGCGAAAACGTTAACCATTTTTAGTCTCAGACATTTTCTATGATTAATAAATTCTTTGTAAAAATATCTCGACTTCGTTTAGAAATTACAAATAAAAAACCATAAATTTAAAATATCAACGATATTTTGTTTATCATTTAAGATCCACAAATATCACTTATATTGAATTAAAAAGGATAATAATCAAGAAGAGTGTTCAATAATTTAGCTACGAAATTCTTGGAAATTAAAAACAACAAGAATCCAAGGATCTAATTTGAATGTTGGACGTTAAAGTTTGATTTATATTTTGACTTATTTTGAATTCAATTTCTTAAATTTCAATACTTTAGAGTGAAAGGTTAGAAAAGCACTTCAAAGTCTGTCCCGATTTGATAATCAGTCTTGTTTAATTAGTCATACATTTTCTAACTTTTTTTTTCACAAATCATATCAAAATTCGTTCACCATCAAATAAAATCTGATAGAATTTTCAGTATAATTTATCAACCGTTTGCTTGAATCTCTTCTTAAATATTATTTGACAATCTCTTAAATTCTACAGAAATGTTTATTATTTATCAGAAAGGATCCCTTGGTTTATGAAATAATTTTTCATGAGAATTAGTAGACTTTTTCCAGTGACTCTGTTTTTGAAAATTAATCGAATTTTCTTCCACCCCGTGTGGAAAAATGTTCTGGCGCTGGCCTGTCCCAGATCAGAAGGTCTGGTTTCCAGTCTTGACGCTGGCCAGACGGTCTGACCTGGACCTGGCCAAAAGGGTAACGTTTTTTCGGGCTAGCCCCAGGCTAGCCCCAGACCAGACACCCTATAACTTCTTTCAAATATGTCAAAAAAAAAAAAAAAAAAATTGCTGATCGAACTTAGAACTTTCTTTGTTCTTGGCTAGCTGATCAGCGCCAAACCTGGACCAGACCAGACTGTCAAGGTGATCAGAAAAAAAGTTGTTTTGATACTATGAATTTCTTATTTTATATCGTTTTGTTGAAATATGTCAAAAAAAATTTGCTGATCAAACTTAAGATTTTTTTTGTTCTTGGCTCGCTGATCAGCGTCAGGTCTAGGCCAGGCCAGATCTTCCAGACCGAACTTACAATTGTTGATCTTTGCTAGCTAATCAGCGCCAGCCCTGGACCAGACCAGTCTGTCAAGTTGATAAAAAAAATGTTGTTTTGATACTATGAATTTCTTATTTTATATCGTTTTAGACACCCTGTAACTTTTTCGAAATATGTCAAAAAACAATTTTCTGATCGAATTTAGAACTTTTTTTGTTCTTGGCTCGCTGATTCCCACCAGTCCTGGGACAGACCAGACCTTCCAGACCAGACGGTCTAGATAAGGTCAGACCTGGGCCAGACTAGCATCAGACCTGGGCCAGATCAGATCTTCCAGACTAGACAGACTAGTAAAATCCAGATCTGGGCCAGACATGTAACCAGACTGCCAGAACATTTTTCTACGCGGGACAATTCAATCGAATTCCCTGAAATCTCATCACTTTTCTCTCTATCCCGGAGACATAGAATATAGTCAATTAAAATTTGAGCGTTTATTTTTTCGATTTAGTTGGGCTGGCATTGAAAGATCCATCTGTTTATTTATTTATTCATTATTAATAATACGGTGCTTGCGATTTTGGTCACTTAAATTTGCCTTTGATTTGACAATTACCTTCATATTTTTTAACGCACTGACTAAAGTCGGGGCCAAATGTCGACGCCCCTCACTTCTTTTGATTGCAAATCGCACAAAAAAATCTCTGAGTTGTCTAATAAAAAGCATCTGAAAGATTAAGGTCTTCCGAATTCAACGATATGATCACTTTTATCCTAAAAAAAATTGTCCATAGTTAGAAGGCAAAACATCCCAGACAACAGGGTTTTTCGGCCTCCTTTTTCAAGCGTCCACTTTTACCTGTTCCCAGAAAGAGGGCGACGCTAGAAAAAATTTGAAAAATTTCACAGAAACCCTTTCAACAGTGCAGTGCAATAATTAAATTTATAATAAAATCATTAAAAATACCCGTTTAATGACGATAGTATCTCTAGAAGCGAGCCGACTCCGTTACTATTTTCATCGAAAGCAGTGGCGTAGTCAGGATTTCATAAACGGAGGGGTTTGAAAGGCTGAACAGAAAGTATGTTACTACTTACAGCGAAAAATTAGGGTAATTTAAGACACAAAATTTATAAATGTCATTTTCAAGGTCATTTTGAGGTCAGCTTTGTTTTTTTTTTTAAACGGGAACCCCTATTTTTGGTGCCAGAATCGAAAAGAGCGGGAAATTCTACATTCGGGTATATGCTTAGGTCAGGGGTTAACGTGACCTCTACAGGTCAAATAAAGGTCAAAGTGCGCTGTCATAGGACCTCATAGGAATCTCGCAGAATTAGTGAAAAAAATTAACCAAGGGTAACTTTCAACGAGGAATCCAACGGTGACCTCGGATTTAACCTTGAACCTCATCAACAAGGTCATTTTGAGGTGAGCCTTGTTTTTTTTTTAAATGGGAACCCCTATTTTTGGTGCCAGAATCGAAAAGAGCTCTACAGGTCAAATGAAGGTCAAAGTACGCTGTCATAAGTCACCGCTGAAAGTGAAAGTTGATGGGTAATGAATGAATGAATTAATTCATTCATTCACTCTACCTTAACAACCTTTTTTTCCTCCTTGAAAGTTACCCAGGGTATGACCTTGGATAATTTTTTTCACTAATTTTGCGAGATTCCTACGAGGTCCTATGACAGCGTGCTCTGACCTTTATTTGACCTGTAGCGGTCAAGTTAACCCTTGACCTAAACACATATCCGAACGTAAAATTTCCCGCTCTTTTCGATTCTGGCACCAAAAATAGGGGTTCCCATTAAAAAAAAAATAAAGATGACCTCAAAATGACCTTGAAAATGAGGCTCAAGGTCAAATCCAAGGTCACCGTTGGATTCCTCGTTGAAAGTTACCTTGGTTGTGACCTTGTTTTTTGTTTAAAAAACCACAGAGATTTCTAGGGGTTTCCATACTTTTTCGCCACCCTGTATATAGTACCGTAAGTGGGCTGTTAAGTAAATATGCCTATTCCATCGTCAAAGGAGGGGTCTAACACCCCCCCCCCCCACCCCCCTGTCTATGCCACTGATCGAAAGGGTACTTTTTTCTGTCACTTGTCCCGCTGTGCTGGCCACATGTCCATACTGAGTAAAGTCAGAAATATTCAAATTAATATTTATTGCGTAAGAATAATTTCATCATAAATTTAATTATTGAACTGCACTCGTATTTCAAAACTGCACATTTGAAGCCATTACACGGCTTCCTATCTTCACTTGTTTTCAAGATAAAGTTTTTTTAAATAAGTCACGTTAAAAGTAAATTATTGCATATTTCGGAATTAAAGAATGTTGAAAGAATATCTGTGAATTTTTCAGATATTTACTAACGTCGCCCTTTTTCTGGAAACAGGTTAAACCGAAAAACAATGTTTTTTTTGGGATGTTTTGCCCTCTAACTATTGACAAAATTTTTTAGGATAAAAGTGATCATATCGTTGAATTCGGAAGACCTCAAGCTTTCAGACGCTTTTTATTGGACAATTCAGAGATTTTTTTGTCCGAGTTGCAATAAACAGAAGTGAGGGGCCTCGACATTTGGCCCCGACTTTAGTATTGCGGAATTTTGCATAACGTCAGCCCTGAACGAGCTGGAAAAGAGGTTCGTCTTACGGAAAATTTCGTAACGGTAGACAGTTTGATTTTTTAAATGTAAATTAACTTGACCGTTTGACATGAACAGTAAAGTGATTCATTTTGCACGTACTATCCCAAGTTTAATGCGCCAAATCCGCAATCGGTGACGTTTTACGAGAAAATAATTTTGCAAAAATATCATAATCAGTCTATATTTAGAACTTGCGGAAAGCGTTTGAAATTTGCTATGACATTTAAGTTGCAAAAATTTAAAAAGCAAAACGTTCAAAATGAAATAACTTCCTTAAATATATTCGAAATCTAACGATTTTTATAGGGTGCAGCAGCTTTTCATACACTGAAAAATTTGATCATAGGGTGCCAAATTCACAGAAAAAACTGGGGGTACGAAACGTTGCAGGTAATCGATCAAGTAGGTTAATAGTCAGCTGATTAAAACAAACTGAGGTAAACTTCCCGTGCTTATAGGCCTGTAACGTATGGCCTCTAGCGGAGTGCGCCGGAGATATCTGCGATTCACCAAGGAAAGTTTACCTCAATTTGGAGTAACAACCTGCTAGACCGATTACCTGCAAAATTTCGCACCCTCAGTTTTTTCTTTGATTGATGATTAAGTCTCAATTTCTTAAAAATAGTACCACTATTTTGATTTTTTTAAATGATTAATTTTACGCAATATCATTTGTTCCCAGTGTGTGAAAAGCTGCTCTTCACTATAAAAACAGTTGGACTTCGATTATATTCAAGAACGTTATCTCATTTTGAAAAAAAAATTCAACCGCGTTGCGCGAGTTCCAAATATAAACCGATTTAGATTGATTTTTTTGTAAAATTATTTTTCTCGTCGAAATTTCAAAAATGCAATAGTGAAATTAAGTTATAAAACAGTCGTGTGGAGTCCTTTTATATAATACTATGATGTGTATACGACAGAGAATTAATTAATGTTTTATATTTATCAAATATTTACTGCCGAAACCTTCCCTCTTCTAAAACATACTCATTTTTTACCGCTCTGTCTTTTACTGAAAATTCAAATTTACTTTCTATAGAAGTTCATTTTTATAAAAATGAATGAACTAATAGCTGATGCATTTCGAATGATCGTATTTAAATAAAAGCATAAATCGTCATGGCTGCCAGTAAAAACATAAATCATTGACCTGTTTCAATAAAAATGGATAACATTCATGACGTTTTTTGAGTTATCATGCATATTGTGCAGCAACTTATTATGTCATATTCATTATGTTAAATTGAGTGAACGATGGTCGAGGGGGCTAAGGCATAAGCTTTAAAACCACTCGGTCTGCTTGCTGGTTCAATTCCCGCTTCGCACTCTGGAAAAGCCTCAGCTGTGAACGCTAGTCTAGCAAGGGGGATCTTCATCTGCTAACAGTCGTGGCGCCGCATCGAAACCCTTAGACAAAAAGGTTCTCTATGTATTGAAGCGGTTGTTCTTGGTGGTTTGGAATCCACCTTAAGCTGTAGGTCCACCTCCCACCACTGAATAAGTGTGTGTAAAGGAATCGGGGAGAGGTATAAGAAAAATTTAAACCCTTAGGGTATACATAAGAATCTTCCATTCCACATTAGGTTAAATTTTAAGTTAAGTTATTCATTTTTAAGCTCAAAATAAGTAAAATATAATTATTACGTAAATTGAATTTTGAATATCGAGTTAAATAAACGTTTCTTGCCCACCTCACTAGTGCTGCAACCGCATGAGACTCGAAATAATAGTGAATTTCAAGTACTGATAATAATGAGTTCTTTATATTTTATGTGAAAGATAAAGATAGCTATACAAATTGAGAATGGATGGATTGAAAACCTGGGTTTAGCAGATTAGCTTGATCATTTATAGTTTTTCATTATGATCTCAGAGACTAGACAATTATCTACAGTATAATATTAAACGTTTCTAATGGCTTTATCATTTAAATTTTTTTATGATTACAGACAATAAGATCATTAGCGAATAAATTTTATTATTATACAATTAAGCCATTTCCCTCTCAGGGTAGGCGTGACTCACTCGGCGAGGAAGGGAGTAATGTGAGGGAGGAGGTATTGATTTTTTAGATTGATCTAGAATTCTCGTGTTATTTATTTAAATATCACGTTCGTTCCGCAACACTGCTCCGACCCAGATTGCTGATTAATCTCTCTAGCGATCACCCCAAGTGAAGAGCTTCACAAAGTCATCATGTGAAGCTCCCCACTCGGGCCCATGAGTATTCAAGGTCTTTTGTTTCAGGCATCATTCACACCATTTACTTTACCTTGATACACTCCTTTCGTTAGTCGTTCATCTTTCATATTGTCTCAACATGCCCGAACCAACTTAATCGCTTTCTTTCGCATATGTCGACTAGTGTCTCTTCTGCACCACATTCTTTGTGGATTATCTCGTTACTTACTTTGTCCATCAGTGTTTTCCCGCATATTGTGCGCAGAGATTTCATGCCAATTGCGTTAATTTTACTCTTATCCCTTTCTTGACAGGTCCATGTCTCGCTACCGTATAGCACAGTCGGTACAAATATAGAATTATGTATTGCTATTTTAGCTTTATTTGATATATTTTTACTTCTGATAATGGACCCTGCTCCACCACTAACCTTCTCACCTTGGTTTACGCGTCTATCTAACTCCCCATATATCTTTTCCTCACTAGTGAATAGGCTACCCAGATATATGTACTTATCAACTTTTTCTATTCTCTCATTATTTGAGACAATGTTGCATATTTTTTTTCATTCTCTCTTTTAAAAACCATAATTTTTGTTTTATTTACGTTAATTTTGAGGCTCTTGCTCTTCATGTTTGTATTCAGTTTGTTTAACATTCTTTGCAAGCCTTCGGTTGATTCTACCATAACAACCTTATCATCTGCGAACGCTATAGCCCGGGTGACAGACAACTGTGCATGGAGCAACTGTGCACGAGCCCATCTGTGCACGTGGGTGACCACTGGTACAACTGTGCACTTTGTTGGCCACAGTTACAACTGTACACCGACCCATCTGTGCACGTCTACATTTCGACGTGCACAGATGGGAGACACCCAACTGTGCACGTTGAAATTTAGACGCGTAAAGATTGTACCCTACCAGAGCTTTACGTGCACAGATGAGAGACTCCCAACTGTGCACGTGCCCATATGGTACTCTACCAACGGTTTCGACGATTTCAGACACATAAAAATTTTCCCAAAAAATTAAAAATTAGAATAAATATAATGTATCTTGTCAGGAGAAGGAGATACGTCAAAATGAACAACCTTTTCAGATCCAACTTCATACTCATTTAACATACAAGTATTAATAATTAAATATAGGTAAAAAGAGAATATGCATAAATAAACATAAAGAACCTGGGAAATATAAAAGAGATTAGGTTTTATGGCATTCTATTATTGGACCCCTAGTAAAAGCATTATCCATCGAACCCAAGCTCTGACTATTTCTGAACATTTTCTCATGAATTCTGAGTTTTTCTCATGATTTCTGTCGAGAAACGTAACAAAAGTTGTCAGAATTTGGAAATGGTCAGAAGTCCTGACTTTTTTCCGACGATTCCTGACTTTTTTGAGTAGCGTTATCACTTTCAAAAATCATAAAAATAATATTAAATGATACATACATTTTCATTTCCTTCTCCTGAAAAGTCGTAAAAAGAAGGTTACGTTCTGCACCCTGAAATAAACTTATAGAAAGAGTATATCTATACATGGCCTGAATTAATTGAAATTACAGCTCGAATTACAGCTTATTGTCTTCGCATTATGTAGATCGCCTTTTTGAACGATCATATAAATTGAAGGAATCATTTCTCTTAATTGACATCTTAAATCGAGCTCAAATCTGTTGGTTCAAATATTGATATGAGCGGAATTTTTCACCTGAAGTCAAGATACTTAAAAATAAGTCTTTTCCTGCAAGCGTTCGAATCAATTGAAAAACTTCTGGCTATTCTTAGACGGGAATGGAAGAGTTAGTTAACTGCTTCTAAAGGCAATTATTGTCTACTGTCTATACATATAATAATATATAATTACGAGTTAAAATTAATTTGTCACTGCTGGTGGGCATAGTCTTCAAATTGTTCCACATATTCATAATAGTTTCAACAATATTTTTTAACGAGATCAAGATAATACTTTACATGCATTATTGCAAGTATCAAAATATGACGTATGCATGATCTACATATTCCTTCTTCAACGTTACTAAGAAAAGACAGAAGATAAAATGTGTTGCAGATAAATTTTGGAGTGGTCAAAGAATGAACGCATTTTACTACGCATAAGTAAAAAACTACTAATTCAATTAGTGAAGTTTCTCTGAGCAAACAGTGATTTCGAAGGTATGCGTGCGATCAATGTTACATACCATCGCAAAGAACACGAAGCTCACGTTCTTTAGAATTAAAGCACTATAGTTTTGAAGAACGTTCTCGTCTCGATATACAGTACCCTCTCATGGGTGACGGACAACTGTGCACGGAGCAACTGCGCACGAGCCACAAATGGTACCCTTTCAATGGTTTACGTGCAAAAATAGGAGACTCCCAACTGTGAACGTGCACTGATGGTACACTCCCAACCGTGCACGTCTCAATTTGCGAGTGGCACAACTGTGCACGTGCACAGATGGGGCACTCCCAAATGTGCACGTCGAGGGCCAGCGGTACAAGTGTGCACGTTCTTGGCCACTGGCACAACTGTGCACGTGCACAGATGGAGGTATGTTAAGCTGACGTAACCACATGTTCCAATCGTGTTAAAACCTATTTCATAATTAAGAGCTCATTTAATGCTGATTTAATGCCCTATTTCCAAATTTAATGCTCCACTATTTAAAAAAAAACCGTGGGGTACGCTAGCTTAACGTTAAGCTGACGTAACCACATGTTCCAATCGAGCTAAAACCTATTACATAATTAAGAGCTCATTTAATGCTAATTTAATGACCTATTGCCAAATTCGATGCCCCAATATTTAAAAAAAAACCGTGGGTTACGCTAGCTTAACGTTAAGCTGACGTAACCACATGCTCCAATCGAGCTAAAACCTATTTCATAATTATGAGCTCATTTAATGCTAATTTAATGCCGTATTGCCAAATTTAATGCTCCACTATTTTGAAAAAAAACCGTGGTTACGCTAGCTTAACGTTAAGTTGACGTAACCACATGCTCCAATCGAGCTAAAACCTATTTCATAATTAGGAGCTCATTTAATGCTAATTTAATGCCGTATTGCCAAATTCGATGCCCCGAAAATTTTTTTAAAAACCGTGGGTTATGCTAGCTTAACGTTAAGCTGACGTAAACACATGCTCCAATCGAGCTAAAACCTTTTTCATAATTAAGAGCTCATTTAATGCTAATTTAATGCCGTATTGCGAAATGTAATGCTCCACTATTGTAAAAAAAACCGTGGTTACGCTAGCTTAACGTTAAGCTGACGTTACCACATGTTCCAATCGAGCTAAAACCTATTTCATAATTAAGAGCTCATTTAATGCTAATTTAATGCCGTATTGCCAAATTCGATGCCCCAATATTTAAAAAAAAACCGTGGGTTACGCTAGCTTAACGTTAAGCTGACGCAACCACAAGCTCCAATCGAGCTAAAACCTATTTCATAATTAAGAGCTCATTTAATGCTAATTTAATGCCGTATTGCCAAATTCGATGCACCAATATTTTTTTTTAAAACCGTGAGTTACGCTAGCTTAACGTTAAGCTGACGTAACCACATGTTCCAATCGAGCTAAAACCTATTTCATAATTAAGAGCTCATTTAATGCTAATTTAATGCCGTGTAGCCAAATTTGATGCCCCAAGATTTAAAAAAACCGTGGGTTACGCTAGCTTAACGTTAAGCTGACGTAACCACATGCTCCAATCAAGCTAAAACCTATTTCATAATTAAGAGCTCATTTAATGCTAATTTAATGCCATATTGCCAAATTCGATGCCCCAATATTTTTGTAAAAAACCGTGGGTTATGCTAGCTTAACGTTAAGCTGACGTAACCACATGCTCCAATCGAGCTAAAACCTATTTCATAATTAAGAGCTCATTTAATGCTAATTTAATGCCGTATTGCCAAATTTAATGCTCCACTATTTAAAAAAATCTGCCCGCTTCGCGAGCACATTCTCATGGCGCGCTTCGCGCGCGGCTCGCTTCGCTCGCAAGTTTGAGCGCGCCTAGGGCGCGCGACTGTTGGATCTCGCGCTTCGCGCTCGATCATATATTTATCTCGCGCTTCGCGCTCGATTATGTATTCACCTCGCGCTACGCGCTCGGGCGTATTTGCATCGCGCTTTACGCTAGGCTCCTCTAGATTTTTGAACTTCGTGTTCGACTTCGATGAAAAGAAAAAGTTTGTTTGCAAATATTATAAAATTATCAAAACCCCTACATATTAAGTGATTGTTGAATTTGTTTTTATTTTAGACTGCAAAGGAACTTTATTTACTCAAGGTTCTATCGACCTTAAGGAACACATTCTCATCCAGAGACTCGCGCTTCGCGCTCGATATTTGATTTGAAAATCATTTGAACCGT
>CAKNYM010044036.1:0-25767 GCA_932195095.1 Andricus curvator
GCAAAAAGCGAGGAGGCCTTAAAGGAAATGATGAAGAGGTTGAGAAAATACCTGGATAAGAATAGGTTAGAACTGAATGCGGAAAAGTCCAAGGTTATGGTTTTCAGAAAAGGAGGTGGAAGGGATAAGGAAGGGGAGTGGAAGTGGAAGGGAAAGGCGGTGCAGGCGGTGAAAGAGTTTGTGTACCTGGGCTTCTTGTTTCGGAGGAATGGCGGAGTGGGTGGTCACATAAAAGAGAGAGTGAGGAGGGCAAATGTGGTGATGAGGCAGGTGTGGGGGTTGGGAAAGAAGTTATTCGCGGATGATTTTGGGAGGAGAATGAAATTGTTTGACTCACTAGTGATGAGTGTACTATTGTATGGAGTAGAGGTGTGGGGGTGGAAGGAAAGCGAAGAGGTAAATAGGATACAGGAGAGGTATGTAAAGTGGACACTGGGGTTGGCAAGGAACACGCCTAATTATATTGTCAGGAGGGAGACGGGGAGAACGAGTGTAGGGATTCTAGCGGGGAGTCGAGCGTGTAAATATGAGGAGAAATTTTTGGAAGAGGGGGGAAGTAAGCTGGTTAGGGAGTGTTGGTGGGAGAAGGAGAACAGGAGAGGGGGTGGGAAGATGGAGGTTGAAAGAGAAAGGTATTTTAGAACGAATGGACTGCATATTGATGAATTGAGAAGGATGCATGAGGAAGGAAGGAAGGTATATGAGTTGGTTAAGAAAAACAGCATGGAGAGAGAGAAGACAGCAGGGGAAGAAAGAATAAGAGAGACAAGGTTTAATGGGAACTACGTGTGGATTATGCCAAGGGCGAGAGCGCAATATTTGTGTGAGAAAGGAGAGAAAGGAAGTCAGGAGCTTATAGCGAGGATGAGATGTGGGTGCATGGAGGGTTTCAATAGGTTTTGGCTCGATAGGGAAAAGAGGATGTGTGAACTATGTGGGAAGGGGGAGGCAAGAGTGGAGCACTGGTTGGAGGAGTGCGTGGAGGTGGAAAGGAGTGGGATAAGCATGGAGGTATTGATGCATGAAAGGGGGGACAAAAGGGCAGTAGCATGGGTGAAGGGAGTATTGGATAAGATGGAGAAGAAGAGAAGGAAGGAAGAAGAGGAATGGAGAAGGAAAGATTGTAAATAGAGGAGGAAGTAAATATAAGTAATTGTAAATATTGTAAATAGTAGATAAGTATTAGGTATTAGTCGCGGAGGCAGAGTATGGTAATGCGAGGCAAGCAAGAAAGTAGGGACATGCGAGCGAGGCGAGGCGAAGCGAGGAAGGCAATGCGATAAGAGCGAGCGGCGTTAGATATAAGGTGTGGAAGGATGTTAGTTTTAAGGCTTAGTTGTAAGAAAATTCTGTAAAAAAAAAAAATGGAAGTGTAAGCAAGTCAATTTTTTAAGGCCAGCAGGCTAAAAAATAAACGTTTATCTACAAATATTTAAAACTTCAAATTGTTAAAAGTTTTAAAATTTAATCTTTAAAATTGAGTACTAACATATAACTAACTACATGTAAAAGGCCGAGTCTAAACATCCGGGCAGTCCGTATGTTTATGTATATTTGTAACACGTCCGAGTCTACACGTACGGACCTGCCAAGGGGTACGGGGGAGCTTGAAAAGGGAATGGGGTGTGGCTTGTATCTGGACGTATAGACACTACTTACATATTTAACAATGGGAGTAATTGAAATGTTTTATTATACCATTAAGCCATTTCCGTTTCGGAGTAGGCGTAACTCACTCGGTAGGGAAGGGAGTAATGTGGGGTAGGCGGTGTACATTTTTAGATTGATCTAGAATTCCGTGTTACTCATTTAAATAACACGTTCGTTCCGCAACACTGCTCCGACCCAGGTTTCAGATCAATCTCTGTAGTGATCACCCCAAGTGAAGAGCCTTATAAAGTTATCACGTGAGGCTCTCCACTCGGGCCCATTAGTATCCAAGGTCTTTTGTTTCAGGGGTCATTCACTCCACTGATACTCTTTCTATAAACTATTTGTCGCCACACTTTTCTGTCCTGGCATACCTCTCGAGCTTCCTTCACGTCCATGCCTTTTTTCATGCAAGCTCTCGTGTTTCTATCAGTTCTTATGTCTCCTCGAATTAGGGTCTCATTCACACATTCTTAATATTCTTTTCGCGGTATGCCTCTGGGCACATTGCCATTTACTTTACCTTGATGCACTTGTTTCGTTAGTCATCGATCTTTCATTCTCTCGACATGTCCAAACCATCTTAACCGATTTCTTTCCCATATGTCAACTAGTGTCTCTCTGCACCACATTCTTTGAGAATTATCTCGTTACTCACTTTGTCCATCAGTGTTTTGCCGCATGTTATGCACATAAATTTTATGCCAATCGCGTCAATTTTATTCTTATCCTTTTCTTGATTGGTCCATGTCTCGCTACCGTATAGCACAGTCAGTACAAATATAGAATTATGTATTGACATTTTAGCTTTATTTGTTATATTTTTGCACCTGATAATAGGCCCTGCTCTACTGATAACCTTCTTACCCTCGATTATGCGCCTATCTAACTCCCCATCTATCTTTCCGTCATTAGTGAATAGGCTACCAAGATATATGTACTTATCAACTTGTTCTATTCTCTCATCATTCAGGACAATGTTGCACATTGTTTTCTCACTTTTTGCTTCAAACACCATGATTTTCGTTTTATTTACGTTAAATTTGAGACACATGTTTTTCATGCTTGTATTAAGTTTATTCAACATTCTTTGCAATTCCTCGATTGATTCTGCCATAACAATCTTGTCATCTGCAAAAGCTAACCCACGTACCTCCACCGTTTCAAGATCTGCACCTTCTTCTAGTGTTGAATGTCGATGCGAGATGATCGTAAATCTCGTTTTATTTTGTTCGAAAGACGAGCTTTTTTCGAACCGAGTTACTCGGATATTCTTTTGTCATTTTCCGTCTCATATCGTCTCAAAATTAAAATGTTTGCTCGATGTTAGTGTCAGCTGTGTCAGTGTCAAAATGACAGCAAATGTCTGTGGTGAAAATCAAAAAAGATCTTCAGAAGAGTCTGAAGAGATAGAGCAGAATGAAACTCAAGAGGAAAACGAACGTACTACAAAGTAAATTAAATATAATAATTAATATAAATAAATAAATGTTTAAATTAGAGAAAATTTAATTATTTTAATTTTAACGTAAACAACCTTAAATCTTAACCTATCTAGTTATCGAATGTGATATATTATGCTAATTTACATTTATAATTTCAATTATAGTAGAATCGCTCAAGACGATACAGTATTTCGACCAAAACGGAGGAAGCATAATGGCAAGCCGCTCCAAAATTCATTTGAGTTCAATTTGGATAAGAACAAGTTCAAATGGGGGAAATGTAAATTGTGCCTTTTAAAAGATCCCCCCATAATAAAAACTATCAAAATGACAGGCGATAACACTACCGGTATAAAGCGTCATCTGCAGAAGGAACATCCGAACGAATTCAAAGAAACTTATCCATCAGTGGGCACAACTCAAACAGTAATTAAAAAATTTTATAATTCATTTTACGACTTCTGTCATTAAAACGTAATGATAACCAAACCTAGGTTTTATAATATCCCAAGCAACCCAGAAACCCCACCTATGGTTTTTTATTATTTATATTGGTTTATAAATTTTTTTATTTGAACTAAAACTTTCCCAAGTATGAAAATAAAAATATCTCCTAAATAAAGCAACGTTTAAAATTCAAACCTATTATTATAAATTGGACAATTTATGTAAAATAAAAAACATTAAAAACAGCTATTTTTCCAGAACTCTGAAAATACGAATTTTTTAATTTACTTTGGCTTCGCCTAACCTGATAATATATAAAATTTTATAATTAATAAACATAATGTTCATATAGGCTTTTCAACAAGAAGTATTTAACGACAAACTGGTAGATTGGGCAGCAAAAAAATATTTAACTCTCAACTTTTTTGATGATAAAGAGACTCAAGAATTCTTTCATTATCTTAATTCGGCCGCTGAAGTTCCAATGCGAAACAGAATGACATCCATGGTTCAAAACAGATTTGTGAAAATGAAAGGAGCTGTAATGGAAATTTTTCAGAACAACGTGTCTAAATTATCTTTCACTATAGACGGATGGTCTTCGGTTGCTCATCGAGGTTATAATGGCATCACTGGCCACTTCATTGATGACGACTGGGAACTGCACTCCTTTGTAGTGGACTTTGTGGCTTCTCATGGTCAACATAGTGGTAAAGACATTGCTAAATCCTTCTATAAAACTGTAGAAGATTTTCAAATAACACTGAAAGTACTCGGAATAACGGTAGACAACACTAACGCAAATTCAAGGTTTATGGTGGAATTGTCTTATTTGATGACCTTTGATTACAAAAATCAACACTTTCAATGTTATCCACATATTCTTAATATATCAGTGCAAGGAATGTTGAAAGTATTGGGACTGGATACTATTTGCGACGAAGATAATAAAGGAGATCAAGAAGATCAAGAAGATCAAGAAGACACTGGAAACTGGAATGAAAACCAAGAACTGCAGAATGATGATGACGAAGCCAGTAAAATTTTAACCAACATTGAAGCCAGTCCTATTCTATCACCACTTTCGAAACTACGAAACTTGTTTAAACTCCTCAAAAACTCGGAGCAGTGGAGAAACAAGCTTCAAAGCAGTTGCGACGTTTGTGCCATCAAAATGTTGTCGCCAAACATTGACGTTTCAACCAGGTGGTACTCGACATGTGACATGGTTTGTTTGGGGACACGAATCCAACAACCAATTATTTTGCTTTGTCAAAATAATATGGCGATAAGAAAACTGACGATCTCCGATTATGAATGGATCCTTTTGCAAGAAATGCACAAATATTTGCGACACTTCAAAATCTTATCGACAGCTTTGAGTGGACAGAAGTACCCTACCTTAAATTTGGTCGTTGTCGGTTTCAATATGCTTCTTGATAAGATTGAAAAGTCGATGGAAAGATTGCAAGGAAAAGTTAGAAGCCCGATAGAAGAGAATATGCTGTTAGCTTTGGACATAGGATTAGCCAAATTTCTTGAGCATTACAGCAAGAGCAACTGGATATATTGTGCGATACTGATTTTAGACCCAAGACACAAATTAGAAACATTTGATATGACTTCATGGGCACGAAAAATGAAAGCTTCATCACTGGAAAAGTTTAAGAGTGTCTTCAGAACTGAGTACTACAGAGCACCCGTACAAAAGGTAGCCCTAAAAAAACTTATGAAGAAAATTATAAAAAAATTTTCATGAATGTTGAATTTTTTAAAAGTTTTTGATTTACGGAAAGTGCTTATTATATAAGTAAAACATTTAGAAATAAAATATAAATGCGTTTTAAATTTTCTTAAAAGATAGCAGGTAATCAACTAAGAGTGAAAGATCAACAATATTCCGATCTCACAAACATATACTCTCGAAATTTGAATCAGTAAAATTTCTAACTAATTTCAATCAGTGACTGATTTTAAGCTATGAATCAGTTCTTTTCTACTGATAAGTCAGTGAAACTTTCTGACTCAACAGTAAGAATAAATAATTCATACATAGAATTCATTCCCTAATTGAAATTAGTAAAAAATGCAACTGATTCAAATTTAGAGAGTACTGGAATATTCAATCATTCCAAGTACTCTGTATTCAATATCCATGTGATCTCAAAACTCGGGAATTATGCCATGCTAGATATTAAAATATCCTAAAATCGTTCTCACCAGGATATATTATTATGATAAAAAAATATAATAATTTTTTTATTAAAAATATTTAGGAGAGCCCTATTCGAGTAGAACCCATAGATCATCATTCTGAAGATGAAGAAGATCTTAAGTTATTTTCTTTGTACAAGAAAAGCGAAGAATCTCTTGTGGGTTCATCAGAAAGTGACTGGGAACGAGAAATAAAGCTGTACGTTGCTGAAGAACGAGCAGTTGCGACCATTGATGTTTTAAAGTGGTGGAAAGATCATCAAAAACAGTATCCTGATCTCGCTCGCATGGCTCGAGATTTCCTGGCAATTCCGGCATCATCAGTTGCATCCGAGCAACTTTTTTCAATAAGTTCGTTAACGATTCGCAAGCATCGAAATAGATTATGCGACGAGCTAATTAGGTCTTTAATGGCTCTCAATTCGTGGGTCACCTGTTCTTTAGCCCCTAAAATAAAGTCCATGATGGAAGGTTGATTTATCTGTTGAATTTTAAATAAATATTTTTCTTTTAATATAAACGTATCTAGCATTTTTATTACTAAACGTGAAGTAGTATTAATCTATAATATGATTAATAAGATATAATTCAAAGAAAATATTTATTAACGTAAGCAGATCTAACAGAAAAATGAAAGTTATTTCTTTAAAAAGGAATAATATGTATGTAGTTTATATCCTATAAATCTAAGGCATCAAAATATAAGTTGTATTATTTTTCTTTAGAAAAAAAGGAAATCTCTGAAAAAAATGTATTTAATTAGATGAAACGTGCCCTTCTTCTTTGTGGTCAAAGGTTAGTAATAATTTCATGATAAATTATAAATAACTGTAGAAATAATAACAATGAAAATAATAAGATTGAAATGACACTTCTCGACGCTTATTATTATGTTTTAATCAAATTCTCGATCATGATCGTTCGATGCGAGCAGCTCGGTTCAACGATATGAAGTAAGACGAGATATTGATTTCAAAAAACGTGTATCTTCCACGAATGTGGTTATTTCTCGATCGTTGTAATCGAAGTGCATCACTACCTTCTTCGTCGAAAAGGGCCATTCTGACACTTATCCATAAATATGATAAATAGCCATGAGGACATAACGCATCCTTGTTTCACGCCTTACATAATATCGAACCAGTCACTCAGTTTCCCATTAACCCTTACACTCGCTTGGCTACCTGTATATGCTGTGTTTATTGCTTGTAGCAGCCATCCATTGACTTCATACTCTTTTAGGACTTCCCAAAGTTTACTTCCATGCACCTTGTCGAACACTTTTTTTTGGTCAACACATGCACAGAAGATTTTTTTCCTTACTCTCAAGCTTTTTTCTGTGATCTGTATCAAGCTTAATATTTGATCCGTACCTGATCTTCCTGGCATGAATCCACTTTGGACTTCCCATATCTTTTGTTCTGTTATTCTCATCACCCTACAAATAAGTATTTTTGAATATATTTTATTTACGGTGCTCAATAAGTTGATACGAGCTGATATCTCTGTAATTATTGCAGTTGCTTTTGTCTCCCTTTCTTTTGTATATTGGTACGATAATCGCTTTTTCTCAGTTATCCGGAACTTCTCCCATCTTAATACATACATTTATCAATTCACACAATCTGTAAGGAGGGCATTCGCCACCGTATTTGAGCATTTCAGCGTTAATACTGTCTACACCAGCTGCCTTAACATTTTTTAAGTTTTTTATTAGATCCCTTACCACAGTGACACAGATTCTCTTCATTGAGTTTTCTAACGCATCGTGTTATATATCCCAGTTGTAGTGCCCTCTATAGCTTCATTTCCCAATAATTCCCTAAAAGAGTCTCTCAAAGCGTCTAGTATCCCGTCTGTATCATATGGCATTTCAATTTAAGTGTTTAAAATCCAAGTCTTAATGGCCTGCAACTTTTTTAATTGCGCTGGCGATGCGCAATGGTGGAGTAAGAGAGAAAACGGATTATCTTTTCGTCACTACTTCGTTACGCGACGCTTGCGCAGTTGAAAAAGTCGCGGTCTGTTAGCACCACTAAGCATCACCTGAAGCGAATTTTTATTATAAGTTAGCAAGATTGGCAGTTTCAGTCAGTAACTTTTGTAA
Source organism: Andricus curvator (assembly GCA_932195095.1). Classification (NCBI taxonomy): domain Eukaryota; kingdom Metazoa; phylum Arthropoda; class Insecta; order Hymenoptera; family Cynipidae; genus Andricus; species Andricus curvator. Next base: position 7,864 of record CAKNYM010044036.1, read on the forward strand.
GTCGAACCGTCAACTGAATTGTGTAGCCGTGTAAGGTTAACTGAATTGGGCTGAAGTTCGAGACGTTTACGGTGACGGTTCCACACTAATTTTTTCGAATTTTTATTTTTCAATTTTTCATATTTTTTTTATAACAATGTAGGATAGTGTTTATAAAAAACATTTGCACTTTCGATTTTTCGAATTTCGAAAAAACAAAAAAATGAGAGGATAGATTGTGTGAGACCCTATTTCGAAGAGATATAAGAAGCCATAGAAACATAAAAGCTTGCATCAGAAAATGCATGGACGTGAAGGAAGCTGAAGAGGTATGCCAGAACAGAAAACTGTCGCGATAAATAGTTTGTAAGAAATGCATGATGCAGAGTGTCAGTGAAGTGAATGACGCCTGGAACAAAGACCTTGGATACTAATGGGCGCAAGTGGGGAACCACACATAATAATTTTGTGAGGCTCTTCACTTGGGGTGATCGCTAGAGAGATTGATCAGCAACCTGGGTCGGAGCAGTATTACGGAACGAACGTGTCAATTAAATAAATAACACGAGAATTCTAGATCAATCTAAAATATGTATACCTTCCACCTATATACCTATCCCATGTGGAAATTTTGGACTTAGGCCGTTTCTAACAACGGGCGCAGTACTGCGCCTGTATTGGCTAGCTACAGCTGGCTGCCCAGTACGGGCATAGTACTGGCTGAAACCCAGGCATAGTACTGCGCCAGTGCTGGAAAACCAACACTGGCATACAAGCGTCGGTTCAATACTGGCAGAACTCTGGCCTAATGCATGACGGCCAACCCGTTTTTCACGGAGTTACGCCAATCTTCGGTTCAATACTGGCACTTTACGGGACCAGTAAAAAACGCTAACAATGGCCAACCTTTATTTGCCAAACTTAAGACAAGGGTCGGCTGCATACTGGCACAATACGGGCCATACCCCGCTAGCAGCGGCCAACCCTTATCTCCCGCATTTATGCCAAGCTTCGGTTCAATACTGGCAGAACTCTGGCCTAATGCATGACAGCCAACCCGTTTCTCACGGAATTACGCCAATCGTCGATTCAATACTGGCACTTTACAGGCCCAGTAAAAAACGCTGACAATGGCCACAGGTGGAATTTTCCGTACTCTGCCCGAGTTCACCACCGTCGCAACACTGGCCCAATACTGGTCACCAGTACAGATAATCGTCCATTCCCTAGTAGAAAGTGGTCCTAGTTTTAGGCAAGTTTCTAGTCAGTTTTTCCCTACGTCTGGTTAGTACCCAACTAGGAAACTTGTCAGTTACTAGTGAGGAATGTAACGCTGCTTCGAGTGAGGAACTGACTAGGAAATCTAGAAGGAATCTGTTTAGTTTCTTACGAGGTACTTACGTAGATTTAATAAAATTATTTCCATTTTTGAAATGAAATAAACTCTTTTATTTTCAAAAATATAAAATAAATTATATATTTTATTTATTTATATAAAATAAATTATATATTTTATTTATTTATATAAAATAAATTATATTTTTTCCGTTCATTCCTTGGCCGCCTTAGATCGCTCGATCTTACCTCCGTCCCAATCTTTAGCGTTGGGGATGACGCTCGATATCGCCGTTTCAAAATCTTTGGAGAACAGTGTTTCACCCCTTTCGTTTTTTTGCACAGTCAAAAAATCTGCAAAAATTAAGAATCATCAGTAAATTTTTCAAAATTGGATTTTGTTGAAATATCTTACTTTTAATGCAAGTAGACATTGCTGTCTCTTTGAACACAAAATCCTTTGTATCGCTCTTCTTAACTGCTGTAAAAATCAGTGCAAGTTCTCGTTGGAGAAATCCTTTTAAAATTACTGTGATGTTTTTCGTCAGTGACATACCCTTTTTATACATCGATTTCAACACAGCATCCTGTAATAAATAAATAATAATATAATATAAAAAATATAATAAATAAACATAATAAATAAATATAATAATACAATTATTTTATGCCTTGCCAATGTAATTAACTTTTTAATTTTTTGTATCTTGCGCTTACAAAATCCTTGACGAATTCATCCTTGGTCAGCAGTTCTTCACAAAAGGCGTTGAAATCTTCAATTTCTTTAAGTGGCAAGGGAACTTCGTATTTTTTCTCGAACATCTCTGCATTCAGTACGATATTCTGCGGTACATCTTCAGTAAACTGCAGTTTTCCCACATTTTCGGTAACTTCGGTCATTTCTGATTTGACTTCAGAAAAGTGATACCCGAACATGGAATGCATGGATCGTAAAACGATGCTTATCAACTCTAGAAAAAAACGGATTAATTGTCAGCTAATGTGAAACTTCATAAAAATTTATATTACCTTCGTTGGAAATGGGAGAGTTATTTGGACTTTGTATTTTGTTCACAGTTTTCGTAATGAGATTTTCCAGAAAGTTGCTACCTGTAAATTTAATATTTATTTAGATTCTTTGTTTTCTTAATGACTTAATTACTTCAATGTAATCGTTGCCATATATCTTTTTTTCTGCTTCTCACGAGACGACGATGATTTGTTCGAAGAATCTTGTTTTTCAGGGTCTTTTTGTTTCTGAATGTTTTTTAAGCCCGAAGATTCTGCGGAATCAATTGACGGACGAAATAGGGACATTTTAAATTTATAGGAGTCTTCCTTCTTTTTATTATTTTTTGAAGCTAAAAATCAAGCGGGATAGAGAGACTGCAAAAGCTGTGGTGATTTTAATTTGGCTGGAGCTAAGGAAAACAAAATTTGGTATGAATTTCTTCATGCATATTTGAAAATTTGAGATTCAAATGGAATATGTAAGGGAGCATCCATAAATTACGTAACGCTTTTAAGGGTGGGTGGGTCAGAGAGCCGATGTTATGCTAGTGTTACTCCGGATAGGGTGATCTTTTGGCAAAACGTTACGTAACGCTAAAAAAATTACGTTTTATCTTTGATTCTCCCAGAAGTAAATTGCTTTCCATTTACTTTCGTTACTCTCTGTCCGTGACTCATGACTACCCAGATGAAAATTCCTGTACAGGAACCTCGGAGGATCTTGCACATGTTCCTGTACATGAAACTGCACACGAACCTGTACAGGTAATCTTGACGGTTCCTGTGCAGGAATTTGGCGAAGGAAACTGTACATGATCCTGGAAAGGAACCTGTATACAAGCTAACCTTTGAATGGTCCTGTACAGGTTCCTTCACTAAGTCAATTGCGGTGTGGGTTCATGTACAGGAACAAGTTCATGATCCTATACATGAACCTGCATAGGAACTAATCCGCGAGGGTTCGCTGGTGGCTTGGCTCTCTCGATAGTGAGTTGGTTCTTAAAGGGAATAAAAGGAAGGCAAGTTAATAGCTGTAAGCGACATCAGTTTTCGCAATGGCTTTCTGTAAAGGACCCTATACGTGTTTCTGTACAGGATCCTTCCAAAGGTTCCTTTGACGGCTTTCTATAAAGGATCCTATACACGTTTCTGTACAGGCACCTGTACAGGACCATTCAAAGGTTCCTTTGTCGGTGCAGGTTCCTTTGCAGGATCATGTATAGTTTCCTTCGCCAAATTCCTGCACAGGAACCGTCAAGATTACCTGTACAGGTTCGTGTGCAGGTTCGTGTACAGGAACATGTACAGGATCCTTTGAGGTTCCTGTACAGGAATTTTCAGCTGGGTAGTGATGGGCGCTGCTCGGTATTTCACAGTCATGACCAATCCTGACCGGTCATGACGGTAAATGTTGGTAAAGCGCGGTCAGACCCAAATATTTCCACCAGAAATGGTTTTTTTATAGAGAAAAGTGATTTAGTTGTTTGGACATACCCTATACTAAACTTGTACGAAAAGTTTTTCGGTTCTAAATGTTCCAGTTATTCTCAAAGGAATAAAAATCCGAAAAAGCTGAGCATAGCAGACGACATTTTTGACAGTTTCGCGCGAGTTTCGAGGAGAATTTGAAAATGACACTTTACAAATTTACAAATTACATTGAAAATCTGTTGCATTTACTGAGCAATATTTTTAAAATAATATTTAGTAGTATGCTAAGTTATTTTGAATATCATTTCAATAAATATGACACTTAAATATTAAGTTAAGTACTTTGTATCGTATAGGTTATATTCCCTAAATGAAAATATTGTTTTTTGTCTCTAAATAAAATAACATTGATATCTAATTATTATGAATTTAGATTTATGAGTAATTTGTGTAAATAATTTATTATTTGTTATTATTTATATGTGACGAAATTCAATAAGGCAATTATTATAATTAAAAATGGTAACAATGACAATACAAATAATAACAAATAATACATTATTTACACAAATTACTCATAACTCTAAATTCATAATAATTATTTATCAATTTTATGTTATTTAAAGACAAAAAAACAGTATTTTCATTCAGGGAATATAACCTATACGATACACAGTACTTAACCTAATGTATAAGTGTCATATTTATTGAAATGATATTCAAAATAACTTAGGACACTAATAAATATTATTTTAAAAATATTACATAATAAATGCAACAGATTTTCAATGTAATTTGTCAATTTGTAAAGTGTAATTTTCAAATTCCCCTCGAAACTCGCGCGAAACTGTCAAAAGTGTCGTCTGCTATGCTCAGCTTTTTCGCATTTTTATAACTTTGAGAATAACTGGAACATTTAGAACAGAAAAACTTTTTGTACAAGTTTAGCATAGGGGATGTCCTAACAACTAAACCACTTTTTTCTATAAAAAAAAAACTATCCTGTTGGAGATATTTGGGTCTGACCGCGTTTTACCAACATTTACCGGACATTACCGGCAATAAAAGTTTGGTATAGATATCAAAAAAATTTAAAAGCGTTACGTTATGCTGTGGAGAGGGTGGGGTGGTAGTCAAGTGTTACGGTCCTGTTACAGAGGACTGGGTGGGTCACGAAAATTTTTAATTTAGCGTTACGTAATTTATGGATGCTCCCTTAATCATACCGTGTTTCGATACAATTCTTTTGTATTTCTTGACTGGTGGTCCCTTGAACATCTCCTCATGCGAATATTTTTCTAATTCGCAAAAAACAGTTTATAGGCATTTCAATTCAAATTTACATTATTATTAGGTTAGAAAATTTGAGTTTCGTACCTTCATCAAAAGTCGACTCAACTTGTAGTGATTCGGTACTTGAATCTTCAAAATCAGCCAAATTTTCATAGAAATCGTCTTTTCTTATTTCCTTGATAAGCTTTACGGCATTATTGCATTTGACATCTGAATCTAGGTTAGGAGTACTATAATACATTATTTTTTCTACTTACCCGGAAATATAAATCATTTAATAATTTATAATTCTTTTGTGGAAACTTCGCACTCGATTTCCTGTTGATTTTATTTTTCGATCCATACCGAAATCGAACGTACTTTTATCACCCAGTTGCAGCACAAAATAATATGATTCAGTAATCCGTCAGCTGATATATATCGTAATTAACGCCACACAATAACAGTTTTCCCTAGCTTTTCCTCGCGAAAACCTTGACAGGAAAAAAGCGCTCGTTCCAAACGAGGAAAATCTGTCAGAAATCAGTAGAAGGGTCTTTCCTTTTCTAAAAAGGACATGCATTTCAGACAACTTCATATTGCGTTCCTCATTACGCGTTACCTGTTAGCTAACTTCATGCGTAGTGCGTAAACCTTATTGGTTAATCATTTGGCGCGGATTTCGAATTTGAGATTGAGTCAATATAGGCACTACCGCAAACGCACTACGCAAACTCCGCCTTAGCGCAGTCTGGCAGGTCTGATCTGAATCGATTCATTCAATCAATGTATCTCGAAAGCGAATGCGATTAATTGTATTGACATGACCCAACCCATTCCTGATCTAGCCGAAAAACGTTCCATTTTCGTCCAACTCGCGCATACTAGCTCCACGGCCATCTTGGTTAACAGTCAACACAAACGCTAGCTGTACATTTATTCAATATGGCGGTGTAGCTGGTATCGTTGCTGATTAGCTGCATTTTTTTTTACTTGCGCGTGGATCAGTGATGCTAATAGACCGCGACTTTTTCAACTGCGCAAGCGTTGCGTTGGGAGGGGAAAGCCACGTTATTGACCGTAATACGCGCGCTTATTTTAAATGCTTCAAATGTACACAAATATGGTGACGGACTGAAAATAAAGAATAATGGTACTTCTATTTTTAAGTCGAGAAATTATATTAATTTTTGTTAATATGGTTCATATATATTATTATTACTGCAATAACTATAAGTTATTGCATTAAGTTATATATAATAGTATATACATATATTTTATGCAATTTTTAGGTCCAAAAATATATATCCTGCTGATCTTTTTTTATTTTTCACTTTAGTGAAGAATATTATATTTTATTCTTTATCTTTTATATTATTTGACTTCTAGATTTTTAAAATATTTTTTTGGGGGGGTAAGGGCCTGATTGAAAAACATATTTTTGACGCTCTTTGACCCAGAGTTGACTATAGCGGAACTGATAGCTTCTAATCAACTAATACCGTGATATATCCTGTTATCGCAGAAAATCACGGATCTAGAGGACAAAACCATTTACGATTTTTAGACAACTTTGATATTTTAATAGGATATTAAGTACATGACATTTTCTATAGTAATAATAATAAAATACTGTATTATCATGGATCTTATAGTTATTGCAGTAACATATATGAACCATATTAACATAAATTATTATAATTTCTCGACTTGAAAATAAAAATGAATGTGTGGCTTTTCCCTTCCAACGCAACGCGTGCGCAGTTGACTGGTGTGAATTGGATCATGTGTAGTGTGATCAAGTGTGGTTACATTCAGTGTAGTGTGGTTACACTGTGTTACACCTTCAATAAGGCGATTCTAATGCAACAATTATTCTAATCCAATATTCATGATGACATCGAGTACATACGAGTTTACTTCAGATGAGGAGATAGCAGCATTAAAAAAAGTACATGAATTTCGGCTAACTTCATGCGTAGTCCCTAAACCCTATTGGTAAATTCAGTTAGCCATTTACATCTAATGTAAGTCATAATAGAATCAGCCAATCAGCTGTCGAGAATCGAAAGCAAGATTCGATAAGTCGATAATGTAAAAAAGATTCGATAACTCGATAATTCAAGTAGGCGCAAATTTCAAAAGAGTCTACATTTCTGGCTTAATTATTATAATGAATTAATACAGTAGTTTGAAAATTTGATTACAAGGGATCGACGCGTTTTTCTTTTGTTTATATCGTTGTATCCTTTTTAACTTCACAGAAATTATATTCTCATCTTTATTTAAACAAAAGAAAAACGCGTAACGTAGTTTATGAATAATCCCTAAGTGTTCTAAAGGGGTATGGTCCTCGGCAACCCCGATCTAAACCAGTAAACAAAATTTCAGAATGAAAAAAAAATCAACATTTTGAATCTCGAAAATGGTCATGAAACGTGAAAACTAAGTAAATTTCAAGGTTTTTATAGCGGGGGTTTGTTTTTGACAAATTTCAACTAACTAAATTAAACGATTTAAAAAATTTTTTAAAATACAATTTTTGAGTTATCTTGAAAACGGTGACAGATACGCGAAAACTGAAAACATTTTCAGGCACTGAGTTAGTTCGAGTTTTCGACAAACTCGAACTAACCCAATAGAAAGATTTAAAAATTTAGGAACATATTCAAAAATTTTATTTATTTCGAAAACGGTAAGAGATACGCGAAAACTAACCAAATTTTCACGGCTTGATGAAGGACCTCAAACCACCCCGAACTAACAGTAAAGTAGAGTAAAGTAGTCATACGCGAAAACTGACCAAATTTGCAGGATATTCCTGACCGGAATTGTCCTCGGGCGCCCAGAATCAGCCCAGTAGAGTGATTTCCAAAATAAAAATGTTGAGTTATCTAAAAACGATAAGATACATTAAAACTGAAAAACGTTCGGGATTTTGTAAAGGCTGATGGTCCTCGGCCACCATGAATAAACCCAGTAAAAGTCTTCAAAATTATTTTTAAAAAATGTTGAATGATCACGCAATCAGTGAGATACGTGAAACTGACAAAATTTGCAGGTTATTATACAAGGGCTGGTCTTTGGCCACCATAAATTAGCCCAATAAAAAGATTTTCAAAAGGAAAAAATCCAAATTTTGAATTATGTCGAAAACGATTAGACATATGCGAAAACTTGAAAAATTAATAATAAATAACAAATAGTATTAATATTTACGAAATCTGATACATTTTCAGATTTTCGGACAACGTTAAAAAATACGTGAAAACTGTCAAAATTTCAGAAATTTTTTAGAAGGGGATAGATTCATTCGGGCTGAAAATTATTGAATGACGAGTTCGGATTGATTTGGATTGAGTCGGATTGAAGTTGTTGTACTTGTACGTGCAAGAATTGAGAAGGATTGAAAAGACATTTTGGATGAGCCACGGATTCATTGGATTGGGCGCACGGACTTGCGAGCCTTAAAAATATTAAAACTGGCTTGGGATATGGGATGTGTCTTGGATTCATTCGGATTGGGCATCGGACTGAGAAGGAGTGAAAATTTGTTTCCGATTATGGCGTTATTCATTCGGATTGGTTTTGGATTCACATTTATCCACTCCGACTGGTGTCAGATTCAGTCGGATTCATTCTGGTTGAATTCAAGAAGTCCCACGTATTCAAAAGGATTGGAGGCACGGATTGAAAAATTGATTCGGTATGGGTTTGAGTTGGAGTTGGTGCTGATACATCAGTGGAGAAGGATTGATAAGTGAGCCTCGAATCCATTCATGTATTGAGATTGGGTTTTAATTTGGGATTGAAAGATGGATTGAGAAGGGTTGAAGGGGATTGAAAAGTTGCTTCGAATTGTTTCGGATTAAATCGAATTGGTCCGAACTGCAACATAAATTAAAAAGATAATTACAAAATATTTCAAATCACGAAAACACGCGCGCTCCAGCGCGCGATCATCGGTCTCGTGAAAGAAATACGGCACTGGTCAGAGGAGGCGTCAAATGTCTGGGCAAGAGTTCAGAAGCTCGAGTCGAAGAAAGGCACGAGCGCTCGGAAGCAAAAAAAAAGGATCCCCGCAGTTTTCTGACACTGGTTTTCCAACAAAAAAAATGTCGAAAAATATCGCGATTTCCACCAAAAATAAAACGATCACATCCTTCCAGGAGATGGTAAATAATTACAGAGTCTATCCGTTACAGTTTGCAGTTTGAATCGCTTCGATATCTTTATTAGAACCGAAGATAGTATGGTTGTACATTTGTGTAATTTTAAGCAACAATTTTTATTATTTCTCAAATTTGCCAACTGCAATTTGTTCACAAATGTTTTCCTCATATTCAAGAATTTTTTCAAATTTTTCCCATTGCCTCCTGTATATGAAATAATGCTCTAAACTTGACTTTCCTTAAATGTGCTCAAAATTCCTTACTTTTTTGTACATTTTTCAGTCTGCAAAGCACAAAAAAAATTTTACATTAACGTGTTCGGGCTCATTTACGTGAAACACTTGCAGCTTTCAAATGACTATTTACTTATTACTCTAGCAGTTTTTTTGGCTGAGTTGTTAAGCTTCAAAGGCAGATGCCTATAATTTTTGCGCAGATAATAGGAGTTTACACGAATTGTTTAAACAATTTATTATTTTTAGCAATTTTCTTTTAGAATAGATTTAAAAAGTCGCGGTTTTTCCGAATTTTTCAATTTTTGAATTAGAGCGAGGCAATTATCAAATAAATTTAAGAGAAATAATTTTTGAAATAATTAATTATTATTTATAATGATATTCTCTCAGAATAATGCTAGAAAGTTGCATTTTTTTCTAAAATTTTCCACTTTTTATCGAATTTTCAATTAGAGTGAAGTAATAATTAATTCATGTTAACAAACATAATTGTTTGAACAATTAATCATTATTTTTAATAATATTCTCTTTCAATAATGCCAGAAGTTTGCGGTTTTTTCTGAAATATTCCAATTTGTCTAAACTTTTCGCTTAAAGTGACTTGATAATTAGTGAAATTTAATAAATATAATTCTTCAAACAAACTACTGTTTATAACATCTTCTCCCATAGCAATGCTAGATAGTTGAGGCTTTTTCTGAAATTTTGCACTTTTTGTCAACTTTTCACTTTGTGAGGTAATAACTAATGCAAGTTAACAAGCATAATTGTTTAAACAGTTTATTATTGATTATAAATGTCTTCATTTAGATAATTAGAAAGTTGCGATTTTTTCTGAAATTTTTTACTTTGCTTTGTCTTTTTAGTTATGAACACATAATACACCCATATAGCACAATAGCTTGCAGCAAACTTGCCTAAACTTTGCGGTGGAAGGTTTGAAAGCTTACACCGGAAGGTTTAGTCAAGTTTTTCGCAAGTAAGACAATTTCCGCCTTACGGCAAACTTGCGAGGTAAACTTGGGGGAAACTTGCATCGTAAGTTTGAGAGAAGCTTGCGAGGCAAGCTTGAGCGAAACTTGCATCGCAATATATAATCCAGTCAACGGAAATACTGTAAAAAGTCTCCAACCATATGTGTACGGCAACGGCTGCCATGTTGGAAAGTGTTAAACAATAACATGTTTTTCAAAATACCTCGAGAATGGTTGATTCTAGGTCGAATATGGTTATGTTAAAAAATTTTCACAATTTTATAGTGCACATAAAAGGTACTAACTATTGTCGACGTATTATCAACGGCTACGCTATAAAATTGGATTAAATGTACAATTATGGGATTTCTGAACAAATAAAATAAAAGCTGAAAATATCCTGGAAAGAACTTCGGAAATAGATAAGGCATTTAGTACTGGAGCAAATACATGTTCCCGTTAAAAAAAAAATGACCAACTCTTTTGCATTAAAAATTATCAGTATAAAATGAGCTCAACTTCAGTGTACAATTTTATATGCTTAAGAGAATGCTTTTGAGATTAAACTTCTTTCAATTGATCCTCCATATTTGTACAATATGTTTCCCAATTTTTAAGTCAAAATAATCATATTTAAGGCCTCTTTTAAAGCATCAAAAAAGTAAATTTCAAAATTGAATCCATGATGCAGGCAGCACACGGTGTGCCTCGACTGACTTCAACCCAAAAGGGCTTGCATATGCCGGTTTTTTCTGAATATACTTCTGGGATGCCCCACGATCATTTTGAGCCCAAAAAGAAAAAAATCGCTTGGGCCCTTTTTGAGAAAACTCTTCTCTTGATTTTTTTAAAGAGGTTAATCAACACATTTTAATGGAAATAAGTTAAACGTGGAATTTCATTGACTCAAACCATTCAGTTTGGCATCCAAAAAGGGCTACAGGTGCTGAACATCTTACGAGAACTGAAACCCTTCAATATTTTTGAAAAATGGTGAAAAAAGTGGGAAAAAATAAGTTTTTTGAAAATTGCCTTCTTCCAGTTCATCCTATGTCCCAAACACCATAACAAGAATTAAAATGCATGAAATTTTCTGCAATTTGAAAAAAAATCGATGATTCTATCTCTAAAAGTTTGAGAGTTATGGTCCTAAGAAGTCGATTTTAAGCGAATTATTTGAATGAACAAAAAATATATATGTAGTTTTGGGGAAATAACATATTCCGGTGCATATCTGGTAAAAATTGCCGAATAATTAATTAAGGCGACTTAATTTCGAGTAGATCTGAAAAAAAACATTGCTCTACACGGAAAAAATTTATCCGTAAAAAAGTCACGAACTAGTAGCTAGGTCTCGGATATGAGAAAAATTCATCGGATATTCATGTATTTTCGTAAATAACCTGCGAACTTTGAGAAAGATTGACGAACTCGATGTGAAAATTCTAAAACGGTTCATCACTTTTTTTTTACGTGAATAATTACAAAAATATTACGAGTGATTGGGAAAAGATTCTCAGAGCACTCACGAGCTTGCCCGACAAATCTGGGAACTAGAAAGTCGGTTCGCCTGTACGTGGCCCACACACACACTCTCCCAAACGCGCGGTGCGTGGGTGCGCTCGTATGTGTGCCTCGAGCTCGTCGGATGAGTGACTAGAAGTTTTATAATACCTATTTTGTTTGGCCTCGATGGCTGCGCGTGTTCACGCACGCCTGGTTAATGTTTAGAAACTGGTGAGTCAGCAGTCTTTGAGGGTTCGAATCTTCTGAGTTGCGAATTTATAAATTAATATAAAATTAAATCGCACAAATAAAATTTTTCCTCTTTATATTTCAGTCTGAAATTTTCAGGAACTGTTCGTAGGAAATTCGAACTGTTCGTAAGAAACTTCGAAATTTATCCATATATTTCTCATAGAAATAAGGATGTAATGTTTCATTTTTTTATCTCGTATCCGAGACCTAGCTACAAGTTCGTGACTTCTTCACGGATAAATTTTTTCCGTGTAGCTCTAATAGAACCAAAATTATGGCCTTTTGAATATGACGCTTTTTTATGCAATTTTGTTTAACATCAATTTTATAAATAAAATTTCTCGTTTTTCAAAAGAACTCATTTCTTCCGCGTTTAAGGTGAAAGTTGCCAGTAAGTTATTTAAAAAAGACTTAATTTTGAGTACCTCAAAAAAAAAACAATGCTCTAGCTGTAATAGAACCAAAATTATGGCCTTCTGAATATGGGCCGTTTTTATGAAATTTTGTTCAATATCAATTTTTTAAATAAAATTTATCGTTTTTCAAAAGCACTCATTTCCCGAGCAATTCAGGAGAAAATAGCCGCCAGATAGGTTAAGGAGGACCTGATTTTTAGCAAATCTAAAGAAAATAATGCTCTAGCTCTAATCGCATCGAAATTATGGCCTTTTGAATATGATCCTTTTGTAATGAAATTATGTTAATCATCATTTTTTAAACAAATTAAATACAAAATCATAATCTTATCAATTTTTAAAATAAAATATCTCGTTTTTAAAAATAAAAATATTTCCTGAGAATTGGACATGATAGAGTCTGTTCACTCGGATTTTAAAGCCGTCTGGACAAAATATAAAGTCTCTAAGAATCATTCAGACTACGCAATCAGGCTACAACGTGCATTATGTGAATATAATAAATATCCTTCACTCATTTTAAGCTCGAAATCATGTTTTCATAATATCTTTGATAAAAGTTTTCATTTCATAATTAAATTAATTAAGTCTTCATTTAATTCAAGCAAAAGATACACAATATGATAAAAACATTTTTCCATGCCTCATCCTCCAGAAACGAAAAATAAAAAAAAAATTGCAACAAAATTCCATAAAAAGCGTAATTTTTAGGAGGCCATAATTTCGATACGATTAGAGCTAAAGCATTATTTTTTTATAGTTATTTTTTTATAGCTATTATTTATTTTTTATTTTTTTATAGCTACCATATTGAACCCTTCGAAATTTTTTCTTGCTTACTTTTCCCAACAATATAACAGACCGAGGTAGCCGTTCTTGTCCCCGCTCCCATTGTTGCCATTAGGACTCATAATCACCGCTGATGCCTGCATCATAGGTTTAATTTTAAAATTTACTTGTGTGATACTTTAAAAGAGGCCTTAAATATTATTATTTTGACCTAAAAAATTGGGAAATATATTGTACAAATAGGGAGGAACCATTGAAAGAAGTTTCATCTCAAAAGCATTCCCTTAAGCATATCAAATTGTACACTGAAGTTGAGCTCATTTTATACTGCTAATTTTTAATGCAAATGATTTTGCCACTTTTTTCTTAAACAGGAAGATGTATTTGTTCCAGTACAAATCGCCTGATCCATTTCCGAAGTTCTTTCCAGGATATTTTCAGCTTTTATTTTATTTGTTCAGAAATCGCACAATTGTACAGTTAATCCAATTTTATAGCGTAGCCGTTGATAATACGTCTACCAAAGTTAGAACCTTTGTTGTGCGCTATAAAAATGTGGACATTTCTTAATATAACCATATTCGACCTAGAATCAACAGTTCTCGAGTTATTTTGAAAAACATATTATTGTTTAACACTTTCCAACATGGCGGTCGTTACCGTACACATATGGTTGGGGACTTTTTACAGTATCCCTGCTCGAAGTAAAAAGATAGAGATCCTATCCTTTTGAATCATTTTGAATCTTTATGAAAGAAATAGATAGAGAAATTGTATCCCATTCTATCTCTATATCAATCTAAATTCGCGTCTATTTTCTTCAATCCTCTCTTTTCTATCTCATCCTATCCATTATCTATCCACTTCGAACTTTTTCTATCTTTTCATCAATTTAAATTCACGTCTTTCTTTTCCAATCTTCTTTTCTCTATCTCATTCTATCCTGATTCTATAAACGTCAATATTTTTCTATCTCTTTATCAATCGAAACTCTCGTTATATTTTTCAATCCCCTTTTCACTATCTTTTTCTATCTATTTTTCAGCCTAAGTTCACGTCTATCTTTTTCCATCCCCATTCTTTATCTCATCCTATCATGTATATATTCATGTCAATTTTTTCCTACCTCTGTTAATCTGAATTCCCGTCTATCCTTTTCAATCTCTTCTTCTCTATTTCATCCTATACTACATCTATCAACGTCTATCTTTTTCTATCTCTTGTTTAATCTGAATTTACGTCACGGTGTCTTTATGGTACATGGTCAACGTCAAATTAATTTTTGGAATGAATTCCCCAACTTTTAGATGAATTCCCTAATTTTAAAGGATAGAAAATGATAATAGTCCTCGATCACGAAGGATATAGAAAGAGATTGAAAAAGATTGAAATTCGTAATAGATAGATAGACTAAGGGATGGATAAAGATAAGAGTCTTCGGTCACGGAGGATAGAGAAAGAGATTGAAAAAGATTAAAATTCGTAATAGATAGATAGACTAAGGGATAGAAAAAAATAAGAGTCCTCGATTACGAAAGGCGGAGAAAGAGATAGAAAATTATTAAGGTTGGGGATAGGAAAAGATAGTGTTTCAGGGATGCAAAGTGACACATTAAATGGTAAAAGGAGAGATATGTACAATAGTTCTATATTTTCCTATCCTCCAATTTCTATCTTTATCAATATTTCCACTTCCAGCAGGGCAAAACCTTCAAGTTGACATGGGTAGGTAAGGGTCGGGTAAGATCGAGAAGAGAGAATCGAAAATGATGGACGTAAATTTAGATAAACAACGAGATAGAAAAAGATAGACGTTGCTAGGTGTAATATAAGATGAGATAGAGAAGAGGAGATTAAAAAACGATAGACAGGAATTTACATTAAAAGAGATAGAAAAACTTGGACTTTAAGAGATACAGGATAATATGAGACAGAGAATAGAGGATGGATAAAGATAGACGCGAATTTAGATTGAAAAATAGATAGAAAATTATAGACATGATATAGGGAAGATGAGATTAGGAAAGATAGACGGGAATTTATATTGACAGAGAGATAGGAAAAGATTGACGAGTATAGATAAAGGACAACATAAGATAAAATAAGAGGGGGTTGAAAAAGATTGACGGAACTTTAGATTGACAGAGATATGGAAAAAGATTGTCGTGGCCAGAAGAAGGATAGGACGAGATAGAGAAGAGGGGATTGAAAAAGATAGCCGTGAATTCAGATTTACAAATAGATAGAAAAAGATTGACGCTCACAGATGTATGGTACAATGAGATAGGGAAGAGAAGATTGGAAAAGATAGATGAAAATTTAGATTAATTCAGGGATAGACAAATATTGACGTGGACAGATAAAGGATAGGATGAGATAAAGAAGAGGGTATTGAAGAAGATAGCCGTGAATTCAGATTAAAAAATAGATAGAAAAAGATAGACGTTGATAGATGTATGATACAATGAGATAGGGAAGAGGAGATTGAAAAAGATAGATGGAAATGTAGAATAATTCAGGGATAGAAAAATATTGACGTGGATAGACAAAGGATAGGATGAGATAGAGAAGAGGATATTGAAAAAGATAGACGTGAATTCATATCGAAAAATAGATAGAGAAAGATAGACATTGATAGATGTATGATCATACAATGAGATAGGGAAGAGGATATTGACAAAGATAGACGTGAATTTAGATTGACAAAGGGATAGAAAAATATTGAGGTGGATAGACAAAGGAGAAGGTGAGACTGAGAAGAGGGTATTGTCAAAGATAAACGTGAATTTAGATTGAAAAATAGATAGAAAAAGATTGACGCTGATAGATGTATGATACAATGAGATAGGGAAGAGGAGATTGAAAAAGATAGATGGAAATGTAGATTAATTCAGGGATAGAAAAATACTGACTTGGATAGATAAAGGATAGGATGAGATAGAGAACAGGGTATGGAAAAAGATAGACGTGAATTTAGATCGAAAAATAGATAGAAAGAGATTGACGTTGATAAATGTAGAAGAGGATGGAATAAAGAAAAGGAGATTGAAACAGATAGACGGGAATTTAGATTGACAGTGAGATAAAAAAAGATTGATATGGATAAATAATGGATAGGACGAGATAGAAAAGACGGCGCTGAAAAAGATAGACGTGAATTTATATTGACGAAGAGAGAGAATGGGATACATTCTCTCTATCTCTTTCTATCGTAAAGATTCAAAATTATTCAAAAAGATGGGATTCATATCTTTTTAATTCCGGCAGGGTGAAGCTAAGTGGCTGAGGGTAAAAGTAACGAAAAAGTGAAATCAGTCTTCGGGCCTATAAGTAGATGCCTGGCAAACCGTTTTCTTCCAAATTCGACACAATTGTCGACCGTGAGATATAGAAATTAATTTTAAGTATGTAGGTATATAAGCATGGACGTCACGTTGTCTTTCTGATACGTGGTCAACGTCAAATTAATTTTTTTAATGAATTTTTTAACTTTCGATGGACTCTTCAATTTTGAGGGATAGAAACAGGTAAGAGTCCTCGGTCACGAAGGATATAGAAAGAGATTGAAAAAGATTGAAATTCGTAATAGATAGATAGACTAAGGGATAGATAAAGATAAGAGTCTTCGGTCACGAAGGATAGAGAAAGAGATTGAAAAAGATTAAAATTCGTAATACATAGATAGATGAAGGGATAGAAAAAGATAAGAGTCTTCGGTCAGGAAGGATAGAGAAAGAGATTGAAAAATATTGAAATTCGTAAGAAATAGATAGACTAAGGGATAGAAAAAGATAAGAGTCTTCGGTCACGAAGGATAAAGAAAGTGATTGAAGAAGATTAAAATTCGTAATAGATATATAGACTAAGGTATAGAGAAAGATAAGAGTCCTCGGTCACGAAAGATAGAGAAAGAGATTGAAAAAGATTGGAATTCGTAATAGATAGATAGACTAAGGGATAGATAAAGATAAGAGTCTTTGGTCACGAAGGATAGAGAAAGAGATTGAAAAAGATTAAAATTCGTATTAGATAGATTAAGGGATAGAAAAAGATAAGAGTCTTCGGTCACGAAGGATAAAGAAAGTGATCGAAAAATATTAAAATTCGTAATAGATAGATAGACTAAGGGATAGAAAAAGATAAGAGTCCTCGGTCACGAAGGATAGAGAAAGAGATTGAAAATTATTGAGATTAGGGATAAGAAAAGATAGCGTTTTAGGGATGCAAAGTGACCCATTGAGAGAGATAGAATAGTTCTATCTTTTCCTATCCCCAAATTTCTATCTTTTTCAATCTTTTACTTCCAGCAGGAATCTTTATAAAGCTATACCCAACGTATCTGCGAAAAAAGAATTCTACTTTTCCGGATTTTTTTAAAATCCTTCATTGACTGAACTAATAGGCAAAGTTCAGGGAGCGCTCTATTATCGTAGAGGGAAGATACGTATAGAGGCGACAATGCCCACCAAGCTTAGAAGATGGGTGCGGGGAATGAGACGTCAGGAGTAGGCTTAGTTCGGGAACCAGCGAT
>CAKNYM010044037.1:2787-66433 GCA_932195095.1 Andricus curvator
TGACACGATTTCCGGGGCACATTTTGTCCGCTGGGACCCTTGTCCGCATGCATATTTTTGGATTTTATTGTTGATTCTATTTCATTATGCAACTATATTTAACAATACCAACTTTCCAGCTGTTGCATATTCTCAATATTACATGAAAATCGACCAATAAGTGAATTGACACGATTTCCGGGGCACATTTTGTCCGCTGGGACCCTTGTCCGCACGCATATTTTTGGATTTTATTGTTGATTCTATTTCATTTTGCAACTATATTTAGTAATATCAACTTTCCAGCTGTTGCATATTCTTAATATTACATGAAAATGGATCAATAAGTGAATTGACACGATTCCCGGGGCACATTTTGTCCGATTTGGCACTTTTGTGGTGATGGAAGAGTAATGTGGAAGTTTCAGTGCATATCTCGTAGATAATGTGTATCGAAATGGAAAGAAGAAAAGCATTGAAATTATTTTTTTTTTGGTGAAAAATTAACATTTTTCGAAAAAAACTTTTTTTTGCTCCCATTTTGTTTTTTTAGCAAAATTCGAAAAACCGGAAGTGCAAATATCTTCTATAAACATTATAGTACAGTAATATGTAAAAAAAATTGTGAAAAATTGCAAATTAAAAATTCGAAAAAATTAGTGAAACCGTCACCGGTAGACGTCTCTAACTTTTATCCTGCATATTTTTTCCTGCAGTGCAGGAATCTCAAACTTTCTGCCCTAATAGTGTAATATAGTATTTGGTCTTCAAATGAATCTGTTTTTTTTTTTTTTGATAATCCCACTATTTGTTTGAAAAGTTATCTTTTTTGATTAAAAATGCAACTGGTTGAAAATTAATCTTTTTTTTTAGGAATTCATCATTTCCGTTGAAAAATCATCTCTTCACATTAGACAAAAATTTATTGAAAAAAATGGCATTTAGAGACCTCCCTCAAGCCCCATGAATTTTAACACGTATTTCCCATAAAAAAAAGACGTTTTTGTAAATTTTATTCAGAATCGTCAATATTAGTCTCTCGCTCCCCCCTTCCCTCTCTCTTTTTTGATTATATATACCATTAAGCCATTTCCCTTTCAGAGTAGGCGTGACACTACCCGATTCGGGTAGTGTTTATAGGTGGATAGTTTCTTGTAGTGAATAACTACAAGTGTGGGCTCACCACACCCACGATTATGATACAATATAATGCATTATGATACAGTATAATACATTTTCATATAATACATTTCATATATATTTTCATATTATCACACTATATTACAGTGAATCATACAATATGCTACAATGTTATACAGTAGGTGCCATACAATATTACCGTGTATTGTACAATATGATACAATATCATACAATATCATGCAATAATATAAAACATGAAACTGCATCATACAGTGTGATATTATTATTATTATACCATTAAGCCATTTCCCTTTCGGGGTAGGCGTGACTTGCTCGTTTGGAGAATAGTAGTGTGTATATGGGTAGGTATAGAGTAGATAGGTATAAGTTGAATAGGTGTATAGGTGTAAGGTATGTAGGTATATAGGTATAAGGTATATAGGTATATAGGTGTTAGGTATAAATATTTTAGATTGATCTGGAATTCTCGTGTTATTTATTTAAATGACACGTTTATTCCGCAACACTGCTCCGACCCAGGTTGCTGATCAATCTTTCTAGCGATCACCCCGAGTGAAGAGCCTTACAAAATTGTTATGTATGGTTCTCCACTTGGGCCCATTAGTATCCAAGGTCTCTGTTTCAGGCGTCATTCATTCATTCTCCTGACATACTACTCTAGCTTCCTTCACGTACATGCATTTTCTCATACAAGCTCTTGTGTTTCTATGGCTTCTTATGTCTCTTCGGATTAATATCTCATTTACAGATTCTAACCATTCTTTCGGGGATCTACCTCTGGGCATTCTGCCATTTACTTTACCTTCATACACTTGTTTGGTCAGTCGTTCATCTTTCATTCTTTCAAGATGTCCGAACCATCCTAACTGATTTCTTCCCCATATGTCAACTAGTGTCTCTCCTGTACCACATTCTTTGAGGATTGTCTCGTTTCGGACTTTGTCCATCAGTGTTTTCCCGCATATTATGCGCAGAGGTTTCATGCCGATCGCGTTAATTTTACTCCTGTCCTTTTCTTGACATGTCCATGTTTCGCTACCGTATAGTACAGTCGGTACGAATATAGAATCATGTATGGCCATTTTAGCTTTTTTTGATATGTTTTTATTTGTGAGAATGGACCCTGCTCTACCGATAACCTGCTTACCCTTATTTATGCGCACGTCTAACTCCCCATCTATTTTCCCGTCGCTAGTGAATAGGCTACCCAGATATACGTACTTGTCAACTTGTTCTAATCTCTCATCATTTAGGACAATGTTACATATTGTTTTCTCACTTTTTCCTTCAAACACCATGATTTTTGTTTTATTTACGTTAATTTTGAGTCCCATGTCCTTAATGCTTGTATTAAGTTTATTCAACATTCTTTGCAAGTCCTCGACTTATTCTGCCATAACAATCTTGTCATCTGCGAAAGCTAATCCACGTACCTTGACTGTTTCGAGATTTACACCTTCTTCGTCGAAGAGTGCAGTTCTTAGACACTTATCCATGAATATGATAAATAGCCACGAGGACATAACGCATCCTTGTTTCACACCTTGCATAATATTGAACCACACGGAGAAAAATGGAAGGTCATTTTAGCCATGCAGATGTGCAGACAGACTATATTGCAGGGTCAACTATAGGACAGCCCTTGAAGATGGCTAAAGCGATTATCCCTAGAAGGTTAAAACAAGAGGTTCAAATCGATCATCTCACAGTGTCGACTTGGCCATCTAGGACGTTCGACTCAAGCGTAAAAGAAAGTCGAACCGATCATGAGAGATGGCGGAACTGATCATTATAAAGGGTCGAATCGCTCATCATAGAAGGTCGATTTGGTCATATCAGATAGTCGACTTAATCTCCTCGTACAGTCGACCTGGCCATTTTAAGGGGTCGATTTGATTATCCTACATTATCTATATTTTTTGTCCTTTTCCTACTTATTTCAGTCTCTCTCATAAGAGACTAGAAATTATAAAATTAAGTGGAACCTATAAAACCAGAAAATTTATATTAAATACATGAATTCTGAAATAATTTTTTATTCTTTGTGGAGAGTGAGGTGTATGAGACATAATTTGATATGCAAAATCAGTGCACATTCACAATATATTTTTTGGAGCACGAAAGGCTAAGGACACGGCACGGTGTCACACTGAATTGTAAGATTTCAAACATTGGAGTGAATTCAGAAACCAATATAGTTACTTTCTGCATGCTGAAATTTTTTGCACTTTTTCAGTTTGAAACCACACGGTGAGAACAAATTGAAAGCTGAACGTCCAGTTACGCCTTATCCTAAAGACCTAAATCCCTTGGAAGCATCAAATTTGACTTTGAAAATTCAAAAGAATAAAGTTAATTCACTTTAAATCATATTCTCTCTTATGCACTTCACTCTCCACGCATATTCGAAATATCAAAAAGCAGTTTAAATTTGTTAAAAATATGTTTAAGTTCAATAAACAGCAAATGTGACGCTGAACGGCTGAATGACATTCACTCACTCCGAAATTGCTCTGAACCATGGTGCTCCAGGGATGTGCAGTTACGCGTAACTGGAGGTTTTTGACGTAAAATACCTAAGTGAAGTATTTTACGTCGAAAACAGGTAAAATACCTAGTAAATTACTTACCAAGATGGTGGACCTGTAGAATTGTGCATAACCTCACTTTTTTGAATTTCCGGTATCGGTATTCGTGAGGGTTTTTTTTTAAATGCCTATATTGTTAATAAAAAATAATAATGTCCACCAGGGATGTGCAGTTACGCGTAACTGGAAGTTTTTTACGTATAATACCTAAAGGAGGTATTTTACGTAAAATACCTCGAATGTGTAAAATACATGTAGAAAACCTCTGATTGGCTGTCTGATTCAAGTTTTCAATTTCCCGCCGCAGAGGTGGAGACGTAATTTACATCATGTAGAAAACTGATGACGTAAAATACCAGGTAAATTACCGTAGAAAACCAAGTAAATAACCATGAGTATTTTACTTACCCATCACTGTGGTGCTCCCATTTCTCGTATCCATCCACACTGCATCCATCGTGTCGACAACTGGATTGGTTGAGGTTGGCGCGCTTATTTGAAATGATTAAATATAAAAAGCAATTTTAAACAGCAACTAATCAGGTTGGCCCTCCGCGATGGGTCATTTGCTCTTCCGTGGATGGTCGAAATGAGTGAAAACAAGATGATCGTATTGATAATGCCGAAAGGATACTTCGATTATCCCTGAAAGTGAGTCTTACCTTCTTACAACACTCAGACTGGCCATAAAATAAGAGTCTCTCTATGTCGAAAAAATTCTGAAAGGCTCTGTAGACCATCTAGAAGAATGGACTGGCTCTCTAAATTTTGATCCTCTAACTTTGACCATCCATTTTTCTCCGTGCAGTCACTCAGTTTCCCATTTACCCTTACACT
Source organism: Andricus curvator (assembly GCA_932195095.1). NCBI lineage: Eukaryota > Metazoa > Arthropoda > Insecta > Hymenoptera > Cynipidae > Andricus > Andricus curvator. Next base: position 7,353 of record CAKNYM010044037.1, read on the forward strand.
CGCTTTACTACCTGTATATATTGTTTTTATTGCTTGTAGGAGCCCTCCATTTACTCCGTACTCTTTAAGGACTTCCCAAAGTTTACTTCTATTTACCTTGTCAAATGCTTTTTCTAGGTCAATAAATGCACAGAAAACTTTCTTTCCTACTCTCAAGCTTTTTTCTGTGATCTGTCTTAGGCTAAATATCTGATCTGTACATGATCTTCCTGGCATAAAACCACTTTGGACTTCCCATATCTTTTCTTCTGTGATTTCCATTACCCTACGAATAAGTATTTTTGAGTATATTTCACTTACGGTACTTAGTAGGCTGATACCTCTGTAATTACTGCAGTTGCTTTTATCTCCCTTTCTTTTGTATATTGGTACGATAATCGCTTTTTTCCAATCGTCTGGGACTTTCCCCGTCTCGATACATAAATTTATTAATTCGCACAACCTGTGAGGTATGTACTCGCCACCGTATTTAAGCATTTCAGCACTAATACTGTCTATGCCAGCAGCCTTACCGTTTTTCAAGTGCTTTATTATGTCTCTGACCTCACTAACACAGACTTTTTCAATTGGGTTTTCTAATGCAATATGTTCTATGTCGCAGTTTTGTTGTCCTATATCTTCACCTCCTAATAGTTCTTTAAAAGAGTCTTTTAAAGCGTCTACTATCCCGTCTATATCATATAGCATTTCACCTTTGCTGTTTCTCATGCTCGCAAACTCTGTATTTTTACTTTCCTTCAACTGTTTATATAATAGTTTCATAATTCCTTCCAAACTGTTTTGTATTTTCCTCTCTTCTTCTCTTCTTCTGTTCTGATTTTCTTTTTACTCTCTTTGACTAGTCGTTTAACTTTTCTCTTTTTGTGTCTGTAATCATTTTCAAGTCTATTTTTCTCCTCATCGCTAAGACCTGTAATGTGCAACGTTCTTTCGTGCGCTTCTTTCTTTTCGTTTTGGGCTGCCTCAATTTCATCATTCCACCATGCATCACCAGATTTTCTTCCTACAACCGCCGTACCACATACTTCGGTCGCAGTTTCAACGATGATATCCCGTAGCAAAGTCCATATGCCCTCTATATCTTTATTGTTTAATAATCCCTTCCAAATTGTCTCATCTATACGTTCGTTTAACCTATTTTGAAAGTCTATTCGCACTTCCGGTTTCTGTAAATTTTCAATCTTTATTCGCGTTTGTTTTGTTTTTGTTGTTCTCTTTCTTCTCCATCCCCGCCCTAAATTTATTTTGGAGACTAAGAGGTAATGATCATCATTGCATTCGGAACCCCTCATGACTCTTGTATCTTTAACTAGTTCTCTTAGTCTTTCATCCGCAATAACAAAGTCAATTATACTGTGGCTATTTCCTTTACGCCAGGTGTACATGTGGATCATTTTGTGTCTAAACCAAGTATTTGTAATAAATAGGCCCTTTTCTAAGCATAAGCTAACTAATTTTTCCCCGTTATAATTTTTTCTTGTTGCATCCCCAAATTTACCTAGCACCCTTTCTGTATCCGTATCCTGACGTTCAGTGCCGAGCCATCCGTTCATGTCCCTAGTATAATTATTCTATCGCCATGAGCGCAAGCACGTATAGTATCATTTTAACTGTCCGAGAAGGGGTCTTTGACTTCTCTCGGGTCACTATCAACTGGGGTGTAGCACGCTATGATAAATAATCTTCTGATCCCTACCTTCATTCTAGCCCACAACAATCTGGGAGATACAAACCCATGATCTTTGAGATGTTGTCTTGCTTTTTCATTCATGATTAAACCGACCCCCTGACTACCATGTGATTCACTGTCTACTCCTGACCATATTTCAAAACCGCCTTTCAACACCCCATTTTCTATGGTTCTACTTTCGCAACCCTTTTTCTTCGTCTCAGGTACACATAAAATATCTAGTTTCCTTGCATGCATAGTTTCTCGTAGTTCTCTTACTTTAAGATCATTCACTCCTCTAGCATTCCAAACACCCAGTCTCCATTCATCGCCTGAAACTCGACCTTTACGTTTACCGTGTGTATGCATTTCGTCAATCAAAGTTTCAGTCCATTCCGAGGCTACTTTATTGTTTGTATTATTCATGTTTAGATTGTACACCCAACTATCACCTTTATGCGCGAGATTTGTTTTGTGAGCTGAAATCATGTCCAAGTTAAGTGATTATTCGTCGTACGGTTGAGAGTCTAGTTGTAACGTCAGTCCCACCAAAACTTCTGTTACTGGGATGGGGGGGGGGGTGAGGACAGAGAAAGGAAACCGAGAGTCTCAATTTGTTGGTGATTTGAACTGAGAAGGTTACCAGCCTTCAGCAGCGTTGTATTAGATACGAGTTAATATGTGCCCATCTGCTGAATCCTGGCCTACCTCTAAACGAGGAGCCAATAAGTCTTTTTTTTTTTAATTGAAAAAGGGTTAAATTTTATTTTACTTTATTTATTTTATTTATTTATTTTTTTCAATGTATGATTTATGAAATTCTTTGAAAAGCGTTTAAAGAATCTAGACTCCTTAAAGTTCTTCGAATTTCCTTCAACCACTGTATTAATTTGAAAATTTGTTAAAATCATTTAAAATATCACAAAGAACACAAAAATTCTCTCAAATTAGGAAAGATCTCAAATATACCTCATAGTTTTTGAAATACTGTGAAATTTGCTCGTAAAAAATGATAAAAAGTCGCGAAAATCTCATGGAATCCTATATTTCTTGAATTCTGAGATCCAAAACGTCCCAAAGTTCCCGGCAAATATTTTCAAATTCTCTCAGATCATTGGATTGAAAATGAAAAGTCGCTTATAATGTTTTAAAACAAAGAGAACTTTCAACCAAATAAATAGATATTGTGTTTTAACGTAGTTTAATTTATGACATATAACGAGTGTACCCCCCCCCCCCCCAACACAAAGAATAGTTCAATTTCAAAATTTTATAATCTTAAGATTTATTTATTTTCAACAAACAAAGGTTATGACTTATCCTGCTGTTTAACTGGGATTCGGCCTTTTGTCTTCAAAGAATTTCTTCATTTTTTGAGTGGTGATTTGGCAAAAGAGAGGGATTAAATAACGTGTTTTCGAGAAAGAACTGACTGAAAAATAATCGTGCTTTAGGATTTTATTTTCGAAAGTGAGAAAATCGACCGACCGCGGGATACATTATAAAATAATTTGATACAATATCATACGATATAATACACTATTATAAAATATGATACAATATGGTAAAAAATCATGCAATATGGTACAATACCATACAATGTGACACAATATCATAATATGACGGAATAGGATACAGTATCATACAATATGATGTAATATGATGCAATAGATACAGTATGACAGAATATGATCCAGTATGATAGAATATGATACACAATGATGTAATATAATGCAATAGATACAATATGGCAGAATATGATCCAGTATGACCGAATATGATACATTATGATGAAATATAATGCAATACGATACAGTATGATACAATATGGTATACTATGATACAATGTGATACAATATGGTGCAATATGATACAGTATGATACAATATGAGACAATATGGTGAAATATAATGCAATAAGATACAGTATGATACAATATGATACAATATGATACAATATGATACAATATGATACAATATGTTACAATATGATACAATATGATACAATATGATACAATGGGATACATATTTTTTTGCAAATGTTATGCTAAAAAAAATTATTTTTGCTCAAACTTCCGAGATAAGGGTGGCGGCGCTAGCACGACGTCCACTCAGCGCCGCCACCTATGAAAACTGACTAAAAATTATTATAATGAAATAAACGATTAGGGTAGATTTTTTTGATTTTTTGTTGCTCTCCGAAAACGCATAATAAGTGTTCCAAAAAACTACCCCTAAGTCATACATACCTACCCCTCGTGATCAAAAATGTTCTAAAAGAGTAAAAACAACCTTAAACCACGTAAAGATAATTCAGAACTCTAAATAGTTTTTCTTATTTTACAGGATTTTGCAAACATTTCCTAACAAATTTGAGTAAGTTCAAAAGATATTTGAAACTTTTAAAAGTTTGGAAGATTAATATCTTTTAAAGTGACTAAAATTATTTCTAAAATTTTTTAAAATCTTTTAAAGTTAACAAAATTTTTCTTATATCTTGCAAATTTTTTGTCGACATTTGTTATTAAAAATTTCCCCAGAACTCAATTTAAATCTTCTGAGCATCTTTCAAAATTACTCAAATTTTTCTTAAAACTCTAAACAATTACCTTCAAATCCTCCAAATTCAGTTTTGATAATTTTGGAAATCTTTAAAAATGTTTTGAAGTATTCTTTAATATTCTCTTGAAATTAATTTAAAAAAATGAAAAATCAGTTCAAATTATCTCATGAATTTTAAGAAATTTCCTTTATTATCCTGAAATCTTTCAAAATGCTTAAGAAGCTGCAAAATTTTTATTTACAAATATTCAGAAGTACATTTTTTTAACTTTTTATTTGTTTAAAAGTTTTAAATTAATTTTGAATCTTTTTCAAACTTCTGCATGTTTTTTAAACTTGATCGAAATTTTTATTAATTTTTTTTTAAAATTTTGCTGATTGAAAATTTTTGCTTTAAAATTGTCCACATTCTTCTCTTTTAAAAAATTTCAGATATTTTGCAATTTTCTCTCAAAATTAATTTTTCAAAATAAATAATCAGTTCAAATTTTACCATAAATTTTAAGAAATTTTTTTATCATCGTGAAGCCTTTCAAAATCTTTAAGAAGCTTCAAAAATTTTAAAACATCAAAATATCTCTAAAACTTGATCAAATTTTTCATAGAACTTTGCAATCTTGTCAGTTGAAAAATTTGGCTTAAAAATCGCCCATATTCTTTTTGGAAATTCTAGGAAATAATTTAAAATCTTTTGAATCTTTGTCTAACCAAAAAATGTTTGTTTTTTAAAATAGAAAATAGTGGAATTCATGCCAAAAAAATTCAAATTTTCAACAAAATAGCTGAATCTTCAACGAAAAAAAAACAATGTTTACCAGTTGCATTTTAAACCAAAAAAGTTGAAGTTTTTTTGAAAAGATGCGAATTTTCTACAAAATAATTCAATGTTTTAACACAAAAATATGAATTTTCAACGAGATACTGACATTGTCAACCAAAGAGATGAATTTTTAAGTAAAATGGAAAATCTTGAATATAAAATAAAAATGATTTTTTAACGAATTAGTTGAATCCTCGACCAGAAAATATTATTTTTTAAAAAGTTGCATTTAAAAAAAAAAAGAAAAAAAAATTTCAACAAAATAGTGGAATTTTAAAAGAATCAAAAAGATTTTTAAGATTTCAAATGTGTTGAAAAAGTATATTTTTGTATTTCACAGGATTTCATAAAATTTGAGGAAAAACTCGCGACAGTTTAGAAGACATGCAGAACTTTTAGAAGTTTTGAAAATAATTATTTTTTAAACTTACTCCAATTATTCCTATAATTTTGGAAAATCTTTGGGAATTGAAAAAATTGCCCTTAAATTTCCCAGATTTTTTTCGAAATTTGTACAAAATTCTTGAAATGTTTTGAAACCTTTTTGAATTTTCTTTAAAAATTAATGTTTTGAAATAAACAGACATTAACCGTTTTTTCAGGAATCTCAAATTTTTTAATCATTGTCAAAACATTTGAATCTTTGACATGTCTTTTAAAATTATTCGAAATTTTCAAAAAAAAATTATGAAAATTATTTCAAGTCTTTTTAAGTATTCTCTTAAAATTAAGTTTTTAAAATGAAAAATCATTTTAAATTATCCCATGAATTTTTTACAAATATTTTTTATTATCGTGAAACCTTTCAAAATGCTTAAAGAAGCTTCAAAATTTGTATTTTCAAATATTCAAAAATGTACATATTTTTTTTAAATCGTCCCCATTTTTCGAAATTTTCGGTAGTAATTTAGTGTGAAATTTTTGTCCATTTTCTCTCAAACTTTATTGTTCAAGATAAAAAATCAGTTCAAATTGTCCCAGGAATTTTAAGACATTTTTTTATTATCGTAAAACCTTTCAAAATCTTTAAGAAGCTTCAACATTTTTATCTCCAAATATTCAAATATGTAAGTTTTTTAAACATCTACATTTTTGAAATATTTTCAAGTTTTAAATTAATTTTGAATATTTTTAAAACTTCTAAATGTCTCTTAAACCTGATCGAATTTTTTATAAATCTTTGTAATCTTGCTAATTACAAAATTTTGCTTGAAAATTTTCCCCATTCTTTTTCGAAATTTTAGAAAATAATTAAAAATTTTTTGTAAATCTTTTCAAATTTCATATTATTTTGTAATTATTTCTAAAAAATTTAAACCTTCTGAATATGTTTGAAAATTATTTCAATTTTTCCAAAAATTTTCTTAACATTCTGAAAAATAGAAAAAACTTATATTTTTAAAACTTCTAAATGTCTTTTAAACTTGATCAAATCTTTTTATAAAACTTTGTAATCCTGATAATTGAAAAAATTGGCTTTAAAATCGCGCGCATGCATATTTTTAGAAATATCGAAAGAGGTTTTTAATTTTTTGGATCAACAATAAACAGTTGTTGACATCAAAAACTTGAATCAAAAATTAAAAATAAATTCAACACATTTTTCTGAACTCTTGGAAATTGTAATGTGTTTAAAGTATTTGTAACTAAAAAATTAGGAAAACTTAAGCAATTAACAGATACTTTTCTTCGTTATATTTCTTGAACGGAAAACATTAACTTTTGTATTTCAAAGTATTGAAAAACTTTGTTTTTTAACACGAAAATATGAATTTTTAATGAAGTGGATGAATTTTCTACCAAAAAAGACGAATTTTCAACGAAATAGTGACATTTTCAACCAAAGAGATGAAATTTTGACAAAAATGATAAATGTTCAGTATAAAAAATGAATTTTTAACAAAGTATTTGACTCCTTGACCAAAAAAGATTGATTTCCAATCTGTTGCATTTCTGACCGGGAAACACAAATTTTCAACAAAATAGTGGAATTATGAACAAAAACAGATTCAATCTAAAAAGACAAATTTGGAACCAAATAGTTCAAATTTTATCCTCAAAAAGATTTTTCAGTCATGAAAAAAAAATTCACACAAATTAGTATTTATCGGGGATAAATAATTTAAAATACAAAATAAAAATCTCGAACAAACATTTCAGGAGCATTCAGGAGTGTTGTCGGAAGTGATGTCAATAGTCATAAATGCAATTTGAAATTTTTTGGGGACTTTGATACTTTGAAAATTCTCACTTTTGACATTTGTTTCGAAATTCTTTTTGAAACCACCCCTAAGTCTGATATGAAAACTTCTGGTTAATTTAACTTTTTCAATCGGGACAATGAGGGCTACAATTTTACAAAGTTTTATCAAAATTGATTGGGAACCATTTTATGTACATTTTGTGCCTGGTCCTTTACGTGGAAGGGTAGATTTTGGGGAAAATTATAAAAGGGGTGAATTTTTAAGTGTTAAGTAATTGATTTATAGTTCTGAATCATATTTACGTTGTTAAATTTGTTTTTAAACTTTTAGAACATTTTTGATCACGAGGGGTAGGTATGTATGACTTAGGGGTATTTTTTTGGGACACGTATTATATATTTTTGAAGGCAAAAATCTACCCTAATCGTTTATTTCATTATAATAATTGTTAGTCAGTTTTCATAGGTGGCGGCGCTGAGTGAACGGACCTAAATTTTGGAAAAAAATGCAATTTTCTATCATTATTCTAAGAGAATATTATTAAAAATGATAGTAAATTGTTTAAACAATTATGCCTGTTAAAAGTAATTAAATATAATATCTATTCTAAGACAAAATTGCTAAAACAATAATAAATTGTTTAAACAATATATGTGAACATCTAATTATTAGTGTAGAGTAGTATTTTTTGTATTAGAAACAATTTGTATTTAAAATACTGCAAGAAAACATAATTAGCGCCAAAAACTCGCAAAACCCATTTTTTCATTTATGTGGTTTTTTTCGAGACCCTGTAAAAGAGACTTGAGGGGGTCATATTTGAAAATTATTTTTTGTTTCGTATTATATGGCTAATCATAAAAAGAAATGATGAGTTTTAACTCGATTCATCTAATATTGACGATTTTGAATAAAAATTACGAAACCGTCTTTTTGTATGAAAAAATGGATTTATTTTTTTGTAGATTTCGAGTCCATAGATCCATTGTATGTAATTTGAAGAGTCTAGAAAATTCTCATTTTTCTTATCTTAGTTCAAATAATCAGAAAGCAATGATTTTAAATTGAAGACAGGCTAGGAAACGTTTAGAATTTCATAATATGACCTTCTTCTTGTTTCAATAGAGATAAAAGTGTTTCAACATCTCGTCGTTTTATTAACTTTTTTAATTCTTCACGTTTTCCATGCTTATAACTTTTTTAAATTATTATATGCAGTCCTAAGTAAATTTATTTATTTCTATCAAGCAATTAGTTGCTTTGCACTATTGAATTGGGAAATATCTCAACTAATCGAATTTGTGATTTTCTAGTTTCACCTCTGTCAGCTGACAATTCGCTAATCGAATTTGTAAAATTGCATTTGTAGTAATTTAAATTTTACCAAATTTGATTTAGAGAGATTCACAAAGTTTGCTAAATTATTGCAATTTTCTATGGAAAATAAGAAAAATATGCAACCGAAAAAATTTTGATAATCGAAAACAGAATTCTGTTGAAAAGTAGTGCAAGCTCTCTTAATCTGAACTAGTGAAATCTCACTGATTTCCAGTGAAATCTCACTGGTTCAAATAGCCAGAAGTGTGTCACTGACAATCAGTGAGATTTCACTGGTTCATTCAGTGGAATCCATGTCACTGGTTTAATCAGTCGTAACAGTCGTAACTGATTTAATCTATAAGCGCACTAACTGATTCAATTAGTGACATAACAATTTTTATTTTATTAATAATAATAGACGTTAAAATTGTTTCTAAGACGAAATTAATCAAATTCAATTATTTAATTACCCGAAAGTTTTCCAAATGTAAGTTTGTGATATGCTGATACTGCAAATAATAGTCGTGCTTTAATAAAATCTTTCACTTTCAATTTTTACTTTATAAGAACATTTTATTCATGATGTTTTTTAAACTCTGATGACAAATTTGAGGCTTGGAAGAAACATTAGCATCAAGTTGTACCCGCGTTGTGCGGAAAATACGAATATATAAAATATTAATATCCTGATAGTCAGTATTTGAAATACCATACATGAAAAAGAACGTATAGAATTCTATGGAAATTCTTAAAGGCAAGTGTAATGCTAAGTACCCTTTTTTCCTATTTAGAAATAGTATTATGCACTTTACGATACTATAATACACGAAAAACGACGTTTTAACAGGCTTAATCAATACCCAAAATTATTTGGTAGTTTTACCTATAAATGGGAAACCCGAACATAAAATAATAACATCTTAGAAAATAGTACCCTGATGATACAAAATGGGAAGAATAGAACATAATATCCTTAAAAAGTTGTTTCGTCAGGCAATTTCACACCTTTGATAGTAGTGTGTAGCGAACTAACCGAGCTTTTAATATCTTTTGTTGTTTTAAAGAAATAGCTTTCTATAAAGTTGTAGAAAAAGATTAGTGAGGGTGAAAATTGTACGTTTGCAACGTAATGTAATTTAAATAACAAGTCGAAAGCCATAATTGGACTCGCTGACTTATTAACTTCGATTATTTGGCCATCGCCCACAACAAAATAGCTTGATAACCTTTGGCCATTTATGCCAACTATATATGGTTGAATGCAGCCCTTCTTAGACGACCATCGTAGAAGGTTGATTTTGGCTTCGAGATTTTCTCCTTCCTTAAAAATAAATGAATTTGCCAGTTTATATATTTATTAATAGCCAGAAATGTAAAAATATTCTTCATAATGATATGCATATAGTTCATTTCTAACCGGCAGGATCTTGAGCAAATCCGAATTAAACTTGGTGGGGACCTCTTCTTCTGAGAATGGATAGTCATCATCTTCATCCGTATTTTGTTTGTTATTCCCTGTATCACCTTTGGCAGTTTTTTTGCCCTTTGCACCTGCATCGTCTTGGTCCAGGCTTTTTCGTTTGGATCGTGTGAAATTTGGTGCTGGTAATAAGGCTGCCAAAAGTACCAGAGCCTTCAAATTTTCTAAAAACAAAAAAAGTTGTTATATAAAAGCTAGAGTTTCAACGTATAACTTTTAATTACAGCTGATAACTATTCTGTTCAACGACAGGAAAAACTTACCATCTTTAATGACAGAAACTTTTTTCATTATATTCGATTTTCTTTCTGTGCAATAGTGCAAGATTCGAGGCGTATAATAAGTAGGGAAGCGTCCCAGAAAATTCTTTCTAGCGTTGACAATAGTTTCGGAATCAAACAAAAGTTCATATTCCTGATCGATCTGCATAAAAAACATTTTGTTTTTAACAACTATATTTATTAACAAATACGAATAGAAGATTATTTAACAAATTTAGTTATGTTATACTGTAAATGCAACGCCAAATAAATAATATTTCGTTTCATACCATTTCTCCTTCAAAGTCGAATAAACTGGGATACTTTTCGGCGATTTCCCGAATACTGGGACTTGCTTCCTTTATCCACTGGCGTCTGATTAACAGAGTTTCTTTCAGCGCATTGGAAATTTCCGACTTCGTTTGGGATGTCGGCAATCTCAACCTCATCCAAGAAATCTACGTGATTAAAATAAAGTTTTATGTATTATATTGTGAAAGGCATCTAAAAATTAAATTGTTGAAACTATTCTCGTGCAGAACTCGGACTCACTTCAGAGAAAACAAATAGTACCAAAAGTGGCATCGGTTTTGAAAATAATAGCAAAATACCCTAAAGAATTTTTTTAAATACTAAACTTATAAATAAATCACGCTGGCCCTATTTTTTACTATGAACTTATGATATAGACTTGAAAATTGCAAGCCACACTAAAAATTCTTTTAGTGCTAAAGAATACAAAAATTGAACAAAATAGTATTGTAAGGAAATTCCATAAAATTATATTGATAATTTTGCATTCTATTAAGGTATTTCGAATTAAAAGAATATTTCTTTTGTGTAAATTCAAAACTTAACTTATAAGAATACTATTTTCCTATTCTGTTGCCATTGAATGCAATTTTTTAAACAAATTTTTTGATTTAATTTTTAATTCCAGAAAAATTAGAGATTTTAGGAGAAAGAAAAAAATACTATTCAAGAATAAATGCATAGAATAAAACTAATGAAACTCTTATTTAAACTATATTTGCAAAGATATAAAGAAAATCTTTGAAAATAGTTCCTACTTCATTAATTCTAATAAAAGTAAGGGTATATACCAGGACGTCATATGATCAGTTACATAGTACTCTATTCGACGGGTTTATAGATGTGTTGAAATTTTGGAAAATAGTTCAAAATATACAAAAGCACATCTGTATAACACATTTGAGTTTTCATATTACTTACATTGTGTAAATTTATTAATTTTCTAATTTGGAATATAACTGAGAACAAGGCTTTGTGCCCTGGCTAAAATAAAATAAATTAAACTGCAATATGTAAACAATATAGAAACTCAAATGTACCAGAAAGACGTGCCTTGTATACTTTGCACCGCTTCTTGGACGCCCATATTCACTCAATTATCTTATTATCTGAATTTTGAAATTTGGTTAATTAAAAGTTTTTTTTAAATTTGTAATACTTTTCAAGTCCTAGATTTTTTGTATGTAAATTTAACTTGTTGCAAAATCCTCAAACATCAATTTTCTGTTCCATTATTTTAACTATTTTCAACGCAGAATACATTGAAATTTAAAATGTTTGTTATTAATAGAAGATTAATGCTTTTGCTTAGCATTCTCTATTCTTGAAGTCATTCACATTCAAATCATGTTCAATTTGAAACTTGTTTATTTTAAAACTGTTCAATTATAAGTTATTTTAATTTTAAACGCTTCCAATTTGAATACCTTTACTATTGAACGTGATTAAATAAAATTTCTGGCTTTCAAAAACTATTTCAAATTTACATAATTAAAAGTTTTGAACTATAATAAATGTATGATAATATATCGATAGCTAAGACTTTTCAGGGTGGCCGTTTTAATCGAAGAAAAATATTCCCGGTCATTTCCCGGTTTGCAAATATTTTTCACGTTCACTGAAATTTAAAAAAATCGAACACTAAAGCTAAACAAATTTCCATTTGAAGTAATAAAAACTGAGCTGCAAATTTACACTTATAAAATGGAAGCTACTAACACTTTTCAACTGAACAATTTTAAATTAAATGCAGTTAAACTGCGAAATAAATTTTTTTAAACTTTTATAAATTGTAGAGTTCAATGATTCACATTCAGTTCAAAAAATATAAATGCACGTTATCATTTTCAATTCTCTAAATTGAAGGATCAATCAATGAATTACAAATTTTTCAAAATTACAATCATTTTAAGCTAGAAACATTAAAAATTGAACGATTACATTTTTTATAAACTGGACCCTTCTGAATTTAAAAGTTAAATTATTTTTGATTTAAATAGTTTAAAAATTCTTAAAATGCTTCGAAATTTTATTTTAAAATCTTGCAACATCTACATGTTGTTTTACATTTTTTCAAATTTTAAATTATTTTTTAAACTTTTTTAGAACTTCTAAACATCTTTTAAAATGATTGGAATTAACAATTTGACTTACAAATTAAAATTTCTTAAATAGAACAATTAAAATTGTAACGTTCAAAGTTTAGTTTAGAATATTAAATTTATAATTACTGGTTTTTAATGAACAGTCAGATGTTTCTAAATATTAAGTAATTGTTCTTTTTCTTAATTCAAATTTTTTTAATTGAATGCTTTGAAAATGGAATATTTTGGACTGAAATAATATTTGAAATGTAATAAAAGCCTTTAATTATGAATATATTATTTTGAAGTTATTTTAAAATTGAAAATGGTTTATAAAGTTTCAATTGGGCGTTTACATTTCTTTAACTAATAAGACGTTCCAATTAAAAGAGTTCAATTTTTAACGTTAAAATCTGGAAAATCTAAAGTTGTGAGCTGATTTCGAATAATTTTGTAAAATCAATTATTATTCAATTTTTAAATCCTAAAGTACAGTTCAATTTTAAAAATTATTAATTAATTTATATTCACAGTTGATCAACTAAAAAATTTTTTTCTCCAAAATCTTCGATTAGAAACGCTTCTAATTTTTAATTGTTTAAGACTTTGAAACCGCATTTTAAAATTCTGTAAATTAAAATGTACGTTTGAAAATTAAAAATCTAAAATAAAAAATTTTTAATGTGAAAGATTTTTACATTGCACATTCTAAACTGAATGATATCATAATTGAAAAAGATAACAATTTAACTAATTATTTAAAAAAAACGGTTGAAATAAAATTTGGACAGATATTTTTTTCTACAAATTTGTAAAATTCCCGGTCAAAAAATAAATTCACTGTCATTTTCCGGTTTTTCCCGGTCTCATAAAAATCCTGGTCATTTCCCGGTTTCCCGGTCCGGCGGCCACCCTGCTTTTGCTAGGAAATTATACGAAAAAGTACGATTGAAATACCTGTGAATTTGTTTATTTTTTAATAATGAAGTTTTAAATTATTCAATTTTGACTTTTTTAGGCTTTAAATGTTCAACCAATAAGTGTTACAAATTCAAATGGTATAATTTTGAACAAAATTTCTTCAAAAAGTCGAAGATGTCATACAATTCGAAGTCAAAGATGGGAATGAATAATGTATTAATTTAAAGTGTTCTGAATAAAAAATGTTAAGCCTTTAAGACTTATTTTCGGGTACACATTTATCTACTTTAGATGCTATACATGTTCTTTTAGTGATATTGAAGAATTAGTGTCATTAGCAGCCAATTACGATAAAATAGTGGCATTTTCTTCAAAATGAAGACAAAATAGTCATATCGCTCAAAAAAGTGTCAACCAGTGTCAATAGTGGCATCAGTCCAAGAACTGCTTGTTTCAAGCACGACACTTTATCACGATAAATTGTATGTAAATGAAAATATCACTTACACTGTCTTCAAAGTCCTTTTCTGTTAAAGGTGTACTTTTTCGTTCAAGAGGATCTTCTTGCTTTCTTTTGAGAGCGGTTTTTACTTTAACCGTGCAGTATTTTTTCTTTTCCGGAGGCAAAAATTTTCGAGCATTCCAAAGTCTGAATTCAATAAAACCCTTTCCTGTGTTTGGGTCATAGAATTGTTCCTATAAAGAATTATCAATTTTAAGATAATGAATATTGGAAGCTTAGCTGGAAATAAATTTATTATGTAGTTTTCAAGCAAAAATTTTTAAAAGATTTTCTTACACATCCGGAACGAGTTTCGCTGTCCCTCAAAAATGGGAATTCTCGGACGATTGCCTTGGCTAATGCCCATTTAGCTTCTTTAGGAGGATAGCTACATTAAAAAAGAAATTTATCACTTCATACAGAAAAAATACAAAAATTAATAAAAAGTTAATGAATACTAGGTAGATAAAATATTTGAGAAAAACCGTACAAATCATTATTATTTGCTTCTGCTAAGTCCGCAACCAATATTCGAATGAATATGAGTCTTTCCTCTTCTCCGAAGTCTTTGTTTTCGATTCTCTCTAAGATCAGTGGTCCTTGAGGATGTTTTCTTAAAACATCAGTCAAAGTTGCACACGTCTGAAGGAAATGTAAATTTTAAAACGTAAAGAATTTCAACACGAACTAATAACATTTCTTTCACAAAACTTACGGAATATACAACTGGGCTCACACTAATAAATGCAGGCAACTGGAGCTCATTGAACAATTCCTGCTCAACATTATGCGGAAGGTTTACAACTACTGGTTCATTCGCTACAGGATGTTCTTCCTTCAAAATCCCAATACCCAATATTATATTCAAAGTCTTTTACTTTTGAGATTTAATGAGCATTTTCGTGAAAAAACTCACCTCGTTTCTAAAATTATCATCAGTGTGACGTCCCTCTTTATTTTCTAAAATAATTTTCATTAGCTTTTTGGCAGGTCCTAATTTTATTTTCAAAGTCTGTCGTAAGTCATTTTCAGTCAAGTCCATAAGGTTCTCTCCATCTATGGACTCGTCTACAACAGTTAATTTTCCAAAAAGAGAAGTTAGAGAATTATATGACGTAAACTGACAAATAGCTCATTGGAAGTCGGTTCAGTCCAAACAGAAAACGGCTTATAATGGACAAGTTTTTTTGGCGAGAGAAAAGTAGAAGGACCATCTTCAGGTCCATAACGAACTGAGTAAGCATTCAAATCGGGATCGAAATGCAGAGTCTCACAGTGTGAACAACAAAGGTAGACTTCTTTTTCCTCTAAAATTATTATTTCTTTTATCAAACCAAATCGGGGGAGATTAAGATCCTCCGATTCTCGAGCATGCAAACAAACTAGGAGCCCATTTCTAAAAACAACTCCATTGACTTTCACGGACCTAGATTCAAACACGACATCAGTATCCCAGTAACCAAGGTCTAACAAGTTTTTTCTGCTAAGAGTATCCTCTACTTCAACCGAGTGACCTCCCTGGATGAGGACAGAGGAGGTTTTTAAATCTTTGCCTCCCCATTGTGCACTTTGTGTACATTGGCAAACTCGGAGAAGAGTTTTTGGACAATTTTTAAAGTTATGAACAACTTGAGCCCGTTCCTTTATTTCTCCATGCTTCCCTTCGTATCTCATACACCAGTACAACGTTAGAGGTCCAACCCACTTGATGCATTCTGGGTAGTGTACCAAATGATGAAACTTGTTGATAAAGTTAACCTCAGGATAAAGTTTTCCAAAAACTTCAAAAAAGTCATCGATCAGATGCTTCAAATATGGAAGCAGACTTTTCGTGATCTTAGGAGCGAAAACAATTTCCATAATGCGAAGTAGTAAAAGGATTAGGTGCATGTGCCTATCGCCTTTATCAACCTTTTCGCTCATGAGAAACGGGAAGACTCTGATAAGGCACCATGTTTGCATTGCCTTTTGACTTAAGCTGTGATCATTAATATTTCGAAGATTCGTAGGAATAAAGTTAGCCGAAGGTTTATTTTTTTTTCTGTGAATCCGTACGAAAATGAAGCAATTTTATCATTTAAGTATGCTACAGTGAAAAGTCGAGCAATAAATACATACTGATGAATTGTTAATTTTAGCACCATAGGTACTACTCCAGCAAGAAAATCATGCATGATGTCGAATATTTTATTCTGTGAGATGTGATAAAATCTAGATTCATTTAAGGCACTTTCATCATAGACGCCAGTTTCAGTCCTGATATTTTCAAGATCTTTAGCCGTTTTTGCTTTTCTAAGGCGATCATAATGTATTTCAAATAATTCCTTGGTTCTTTCTTCACGTACTTTTAAATCTTTATCATGCAGTTGTTCTCGAGAAATCAGACACATTCTACAAAATTTATTCGCCGCTGGTCCAAGGAGTCCAAACACCTCATGGACTGCAAGTGAATCTCCACAGAAGCTTGCAAGACTGGCGCGAAGAACGAACTCTTGACCATTTATTTGAATAGAAATTCCTTCGTCAGACTCCAATTTTTTTAAATCGTCTATAAATTCTCTCAAAACTCGACGAAACCCATATTTTTTTACATCTTCGGTGTAACATAAACAAAGAACGTGAATGTTTGCTTTTTCGGAATGCATATGTGGTGGCAAGTTTTGTACAGAGTAATAAAAAACCCCGAGCTTATGAACACCAGTTTTAGATCCCAAGGGACCTACAACTTCTAAATCATCATAGTAAAGTTGTATCCGTAAAGCATGTAAAAATCGCTGAAAGAACTCATGCTGCTTGAAATATTCTCCATCAATAAATGAAGATAGAGTGTCATCTTCTGAACGTCTTTCAGTAAGTATCGAATCTCTGACTTCATCATTCGACATTATTAAAGTCAATACTTCAATCAAAGAGACGTATTGATAAGTCTCCTTCACCACACCGGGTACAGTTGTTGCAGTCTCAGTATGAAGAGCGTTATCTACTCTGTCATGAAGCGGAACTTCTGTCCCATCAATATAGTTGCAATTAGTTTTTAGAGCTTCTATTTGTTCTTTCAGCGATTTCAACCCTTCAAACGGATTTTGAAACTCTAAATCTTTGAACAATTGTTTAACATCTGGGTCATCAAGGATATTGTTATCTCTGAAGTACTTCGTAACTCTACATTTTAAAGACTCGACTGAACCTAATAGTACTTGCTCAAACTCATCCATAACGTCCGCCAAAGTAGTTCCTGTCATAGATGGTTTTGATTGGAGTCTGCCAATCATTCTAATAATTACGGCCCGCAAATCAAATTTCGGAATTATATTCTCCTCATTCACAAGAGGCAGTATATTTTCATTAGCGATCTGTTCACCAAAATTATTTTCAACGTAATTATCGACATCAATACGATTATTCTCATCAACCATCTGTTGATTCACATTTTGATTTGGAGCTTCTACTACATCCCAACCATCGTTATTATCACCATTTTCGGCATGAACTTTTTGAATATGACTCCGTAATGAACCAAATAGTGCGAACCGCCTTCGGCATCCACCCTCGTTACATTCATATCCATGTTGTCCACCACCTCTATTTATAGTAAATCCGTGATTATACTGCAGGTGTCGAACATATCCAATCCAACCCTCCTGAACAAGCTGATTGCATTTGAAGCACTTCAGACTTTCCATTTTTATGAAATCAGCATTCCATCAGATAGCAAATGCGTCTTAACCTAAAATTAGTTTTGAGTTTTTTAACAATACTATTGCTTTTTCAATGATTCATATCTTATTAAAGTGAATTATGCACAAAGAACAAGGATTTAAATTTATTCATAGGATAGCTCGAGCTATTTTTCTTTAGCGAATTTAACGTTAGGTAAACCATACAATTTATTAAACATTCGTTTTAGATTACTGATGAAGATTTGGCTTTAGGGTCCAGTAAAAATAAATAAAATTAGATTTCAATTGACTCAGACATTTCGGAACACGATGGTGGTGCTTATCAGTGATTTCGTCTAAAAAATTTACACATATTGGAAATATTATACTAATTCGGTGTCTTAAGTACCTGCGAAAATTTATTTAACGCCACAGTTATTTTTTTATTTTTATACAAAGATATTTTTGGTTAATTATTTGGCTAATTGACAAAAAATGATTTCGTATGGATTTTAATTCCTTTGGTATTAAGGATGAATTATTGAAGAATGATTTCAAAAAGCAATATAAAAATAATTCATTTAAACACTATGCGCATTTTACATTAACTATTTTTAAAAACATATTATGTAATTAAAATTATAATTAATTCACAATTTATTAGACTGAAAAGCTAAGCAAACCTGCTTAGATACGTGAAACATTGAATTTGTAATATATTTTCCATATGTGTTGAACTTTACAGAATAAAACCCTGATTAGGGCCACCAATGTGTGGTGAAATATCTAAAACAATTAAAATCTAACAGTATTCATTTTCACTGAACCCTAAAGCCAAATTTTCTTCAATAATCTCTTGGATCCTCCAGTTATTATTATTTATAAAGATTATTTGATTAATGGCAAATATTGCAATCGAATAGTGATGAAAAATGGGAATGATAAAAAAACAATCATTGAAAAATTATGGATGAAGTTACAAATCAGAGAGAAGTTTTCTTTACCATATTTAAAAATATTACGAATTGATATTATTTTTTCTATAGTATTTTTTTCTCCATATTTTATATTTTCATAGCATTTGTGTATATTTTATATTTCTTAAATCGATTCATTGTTAAGATAATTATAATAAAATCCCATTTCTGAATATCTCACGTTAAGGATGTTCCAACATAACCTAAAAATTAATAACCTGAAAAATTGTTTATGAAATAAAGAAAAAAACCAAATTGTCAAATATTACAACATTTAAAAAAGAATTTTGAGTGTACTTAAAAAAAGCTGAATATATAATTTTTTATTTAAAATAAGTTTTTCGGACTTTTCTGTTGTTTATTTCTCTTTAGATAACAATTGTTATTTTGATTGAATCTCTATCATTGAGGGCTTGATTTGTTTCTACGAAGAGACTCTACAATTATGTTCGTGGGAGTTTTATTAAGAATAAGCCAGCCAGTTATTATTTTGAAGGTTTATTAACAAAATTTTTTGTATACATTTTTCTCGTGTAAAACTTAAGTTTTAATGAAAATCCCACGAAAAGAATTGTAAAGAATCTTTTTAGGAACATAATAAGCCATCAGTGATAAACATTTCATTAAAATTATTACGATTGTTATTTAAAGCGAAAGAAAAACATTCAAAAAAAGAACATTCTTTTATACAATAACAATCAATCACAATTGTTCTTGAATTTGAAATAATGTACATAACCAAAAAATTTGACGTTTTTTTTTATTCTTTAATTTGTATAACCCTAGTACTATATTATTCCCATTAACTTTTAGGGAAACTCTGTGCAAATTTGATGTTTTGCTAATTTAGAAGGACATCTTAGCCTTTATTACACAGCTGGTAAAAATACTAAATTAGATTTTCGTAAATATTCACGAACTGTTTCTCGTCACGGCATTTTCCGTAAGATTAACCCGTGTTACAGCTCGCTCAGGGCTAACGATACGGAAAATTCCGTAATACTAGTCAGTGCCAAATATTTAGCCTTTTTTGGAGAACCAACATCCAGAATTCCAATATATATTTCTGAACACATAATACTTACTTTCAAGATTTGCAAGAGTTTGCTCGTCGAATCCCATGGAAAAAAGCTTTTCGCCCAGCTCAACAACATCTAAATTCTTCAAAGAATTCATTGTTTCCTAAAATATATTAATTAAGATACATTTGTTCCAACGTTCGCTTGGCGAAATACGGAAAAGAGAAGCCAAAAAGTGAGGTTATTTTTGGCTCAGGTATGCTCATCATTAATAGATTTTATTGTACTCACCTTCTCATTATTAAAACATCTAAAATATTCCAAGATGCACTTTAATTTCAATTAAAAGTTCGTAATCTTGAATTCGGTTTAGAAACACGAGAAATATTTGTGTAAACTCGCGAAATGTGAAAACGCCAAACACAGCGTGTATAACAATGATAATATAAACGGTGTGGTGGGACTGGAGGGAAAGCGGACTTTACTTACTGCGCTTGCGCCAAAACAACATGCCTATTTAATCGTAGGCCTCTACGATTTAACAATACTTGACAGTGCATAATATCAATAATTATACACAAGTTATATTTCTAAATTTGATTAAATCGAATGACTATAAAAACTATACTTTAAAAATCACAATTTAGAGACGTTTATTTTATATTTCAAATAGGCGCGCATTTTTCAGTACATGCGCAGTTCATGGCCATTCCATAGCGAAAAGAACCTGGTCGAATAGTTCGCGCAGTTCTTTTTGTATAGTAATTGTATATTTATAAACTACATTTGTACATTTTTAAAAAAGAGTAAACCTTAATAGTAGTAAATAACAATCTTTTAAAATTACCTAAACTTTGCGAAACAATTCAGGTACCAACTTCCATTGAAAACAGGTACAACCTTATATACGAATTGATTCAACCAGTTGAGAAAATCACTGGTATAATCTATCATATTGTTGTCACTGGTTTCCTCCACTTGACTTCAGTAACAGGTTTAGTCAAGTCACTCACTGGTTCACCCAGTTAAAGCCTCAAAATCACTGGTTCACCAGTGACAAACCAAAATACTGATTCAATCAGTGACAATTTCACTGGTTCAGTTTAAGAGAGAGAGGATCCTGAATATGCATAATTAATTAATATATTAATCCATTAAGATTTCAGTTTGATCCGTTATACTTTAAAGATTGTAAAAAATTCTAAATTTTCTTAGCAATGTTTCTAAATTGGAAACAAGCTGCGTTGCGTTTATAATTTCACAATATGACCTTTTTTATGTTTCAATAGAGATAAAAATGTCACACCATCTCGTCGTTTTACTAATTTTTTCTATTTTTCACCTTTTTAATTTTTCTAACTTTTTAAAAATTATTATATACAATTCTAAAATGATTTTATTTTCACCAAGCAATTAGTTTTCGACTATTGAATTAGGAAAAATCTCGGCTACTCGAATTAGTAATTTTCTACTAATCTTTAGTATTTTTCTTTTTCTATTGCTCGTTTTTCTTTTCCTTTTCGCTAGTCAAATCTGAAAAATTTCACTGGTAATCCTATATTAAAAAGCGCATGGCGCCATTTTCGATTATTTCTCGAAATAACTCGAAACAATTTGAAACTATTGTTGTCCGGAAACTCGTATTTATGATTGGTTGGAGCTGTCGTTCCTTTTTTCCGTTTAAAATAAAAAGTCTGCAAACTTCAGGCTTATGAGAAATTTAAGGTTATTAAAATAATATATTCAATAATAATAATAATAATCAATGTAAGAAAAGTGTCCAGCATTTTGATATACAAAATATAATTTGTAGATTTTTGAAGATTTTCAAAATGAAGAAGCTTTTTAAGAATTTTAAAACGTTTCAACATAATAAAAAAATTTAATTCCTGGGGAATTTTTAACTGATTCCTATTTTTTTTTTAAATTTTGAGAGAACATTAATAAAGATTTCAAAACATTTTAAATTATTTCTTAAAATTTCGAAAAAGAATACAGACGAATTTAAAGGAAAATTTCTCAACTAACAAGATTACAAAGATTTATAAGAAATCTGATCAAGTTTAACAAATATTTAGAAGTTTTAAAAAGAGTCAATATTTATTTAAAACTTGAAAACATTTTTAAAAAGCTAGAAAAAATGCACGTTTTTGAATATTTTGAAACAAACATTTCTTAAAATTCCTGGCACAATTTAAAATCAATTTTTATTTTGAAAAATAAATTTTAAGAGAAAATTGACAAATATTTCAAAAAATTTTGAATTAGTTCCTAAAATCTCGAAACAGAATGTGGACAATTTTAAAGAAAAAATGTTCATTTAGCAAGATTACAAAGTTTTATACAAAATTCGAGTAAGTTTAAGAAACATTTAGGAGTTTTAAAAAGATTCAAAATTAATTTAAAACTCAAAAAGATTTTTAAAAAGTTAAAAAAATGTACATTTTTGAATATTTTAAAATAAAAATTTTGAAGCTTCTTAAGCATAGAGTTTCACGATAATAAAACATATTTCTTAAAATTCATTGAATAATTTAAACTGATTTTTTTATTTTGAAAAATTTATTTCAAAACAATATTCAAAAAGACTTAAAAACATTTCAAAACATTTCCGAAGTTGTCAAAACAGAACCTGGAAGATTTCAAGGCATCTTTTTTATTTTTCAGATTTTTTTTGGACAAGATTAAAAAATAATTGGAAATTTGAAAAGATTACAAATTAAAAAAAAAATTTTAATTTTGGAAGATTTAAAAAAAATTCTAAGCTTTTTAAGAAGTTTCAAAGGCTTCACGGAAATGAAAAACCTTTCTTGAGATTCCTGAGAAAATTCAAACTGATTTTTTATTTTGAAAAATTAATTTCAAGATAATATTAAAAAAGAATTTAACATTTCAAAAGATTTCAAAAATTGTCAAAACAGAATCTGGAAGATTTGAAGGCAAGTTTTGTAATTTTTCAGAATTTCAAGAAAAATTTTGGAAGAATTCGAAGAATTTCAAATGATATTCAGAGTTTGAAAAGATTTTCAAAAATTTGAAACAAAATGTAAATTTTTAAGATTTTAAAACAAATTTCAAAGCTTTTTAAGAAGTTTAAAAGGCTTCAAGAAAATAAAAAAATAAATTTTAATTCCTAGGAAAATTTAAGCTGATGCTTTATTTTGAAAATAAATTTCAACAGAAAATTGACTAAGATTTTAGATTATTCTCTAAAGTTTCGAAAAAAAATGTTAAAGATTGCAAAATGTTATAAATTTTTTTTTTCAATTTCAAAAGGTTTCACGATAATAAAAAGGTTTCTTATAATTTATGGGATAATTTAAACTGATATTTCATTTTTTTAAATTAATTTCAATATAATATTTAAAAAAACTTGGAAGAATTTTGGAAGAATTCAAAGAATTTTAATAGATATTTAGAAGGTTCAAAAGTTTTGAAAATGGTTAAAAAATGAATTTAAGTTTGAA
Organism: Andricus curvator; assembly: GCA_932195095.1. Classification (NCBI taxonomy): domain Eukaryota; kingdom Metazoa; phylum Arthropoda; class Insecta; order Hymenoptera; family Cynipidae; genus Andricus; species Andricus curvator. Next base: position 30,608 of record CAKNYM010044037.1, read on the forward strand.
AAGATTTCCAAAAATTGTAAACAAAATGTCAATTTTTGAAGATTTCGACAAAAATTTCGAAGCTTTTTAAGAAAATTCAGAAGTTTAAAGAAAATAAAAAAATTTCATGAGATTCCTGGGAAAATTTTTAATTGCTTTTTATTTTGAAAAATTAATTTTTAAAGAAAATTTGAAAAAGTTTCGAAATATTATTATAATTTCAACATATTTCTACAAACTTCAACAATATCTGGAAGATTTCAGGGCAATTTTTTTAATTTTAAAAGATTTTTCAAAATTTTAGGAATATTTATATTTATCGTCAAAACTTCCAAACGTCTGAATATCTTTCAAACTTACTCGAACTATTCCTAACATTTTTCAAAATCCGGATAAATAAAAAATTATACTTTTGCGACATATCTGGAAGCTTCAAAAATTTGTTTGAATTTTTTCAAGAAATCTTAGAAAAATTATATATTTATTTAACTTAAAAAATGAATGAACAAAGAGACTTAAAAAAGAAATGTTTTGCAGAGATTTTTATTTTGTATTTTAAATTATTCATCCCCCAAAAATAATAATTTGGGTGAATTTTTTTTCTTTCATGAGTGAAAAATCTTTTTTGAGATGAAAGTTGAACTATTTTTTGGAAAATTTCTGTTTCTCGGTTAAAAATGCAACTGATTGAAAATTAATCTTTTTTTGGTCGAGGATTGAACTACTTTGTTAAAAATTCATTTTTTTACTAAACATTCGTAATATTAGTAAAAAAATTTCATTTCTTTGGTGGATAATGTCACTATCTCGTTGAAAATTCATGTTTTTTTCGTAGAAAATTCATCTATTTCATTAAAAATTCATATTTTCGTGTTAAAAAATTGAACTATTTTGTAGAAAATTGGTCTCTTTTTTTAAAAAACTTAATATTTTTTTGGTTTAAAATGCAACTGGTAAAAATTAATTTTTTGTTGGGGATTCAGAAATTCCGTTTTAAATTTGTCTTTTTTGGCATGAATTCAACTATTTTTTATTTAAAATTTAATTCTTTTTTGTCGAAATATCATTTATGTTATCTAAATAATATATATTCAATAATTTAATAATAATAATCAATGGAACAAATGTCATCTCTTCGATATCTCTTTCGAGATTTCCAAAAACATGCATGCGCGCGCGTAGCGCTCTTTTGCAACTTGTCCATTTATTAAAAAGCGCATGGCGCCATTTTCGATTATTTCTCGAACCATCTCGAAATAACTCGAAACAATTTGAAACTATTGTTGTCCGGAAACTCGTATTTATGATTGGTTGGAGCTGTCGTTCCTTTTTCCCGTTTAAAATAATGAGTCTGCAAACTTCAGGTCTATGAGAAATGTAAGGTTATCTAAATAATATATTCAATAATAATAATAATAATAATAATAATCAATGTAAAAAAGGTGTCCAGCATTTTGATATAAGAACTGTAAATTTGTAGATTTTTGAAGATTTAAAAAAAGTAAGAAGTTTTTTCAAAATTTTAAAAGGTTTCAAGATAATAAAAAATTTCTTAAAATTCCTGGGAAAATGTAAACTGATTTTTTATTTTGAGGACAAACTTTAAGAGAAGATTGACAAAGATTTCAAAAGATTTTAAATGATTTTCTAAAATTTCGAAAAAGAATGGGAAAGATTTTCAAGCAAAATCTTTCAGTTAGCGACATTACAAAGATTTATAAAAAATACGAGTGAGTTTAAGATATTTCGAAATTTTAAAAAGATTCAAAATTAATTTAAAAGTTGGAAATATTTCGAAGGTTTTAAAAAATGGATATTCTTGAATATTTAGAAAAAAAATTTGAAGCTTCCTAAGGATTTTGAAAGGATTCTTAGAATTCATGGAAAAATTTGAACTGATTTTTGATTTTGAAAAATTAATTTTAAGATAATATTTAAAATCATTTGAAAAGATGAGAAAAGATTTTAAAAGATTACAATGATTTATAAAAGCGTCATGACAGATTCTCGAAGATTTTACATCAATTTTTGTAATTTTTCAGAATTTTAAGTAAGTTTTTGGAAATATTCGAATAATTTAAAAAGATATTCATAAGGTTTAAAAGTTTTGGAAATAGTTAAGAAAATAATTTGAAAATGTTTCAAAAAATTTAAAACAAAATGTACATTTTTGAAGATTTCGAAGCTTTTAAGAAGTTTGAAAGAATTCAAGAAAATAAAAAAACTTTCTAAAAATTCGTTAGAAAATTTTAAATAATTTTTTAGTTTGAAAATAAATTTTAAGAGAAAATTGACAAAGATTTCAAAAGATTTTAAATTATTTTCTAAAATTTCGAAGAAGAATGGGAACGATTTTCAAACAAAATCTTCCCATTAGCAAAATTTCCAAATTTTATACAAAATTTGAAAAAAAAATTTAAAAGATTTCACGATCATAAAAAATATTTCTTACAATTCATGGGCTAATTTAGACTGATTTTTTATTTTGAAAAATTAATTTCAAGATAATGTTAAAAAAATTTTAATTTCAAAAGATTTCCAAAATTGTCAAAACAGATTCTGGAAGATTTTAAGGCAATTTTTGTAATCTTTCAGAATTTTCAGAAAATTTTTGGAGAATTTCGAATAATTTTAAAAAATATTCAGAAGGTTTAAAAGTTTTGGAAATAGTTGAAAAAATAATTTGAAATTTGAAAATATTTCAAAAAATTTTCAATAAAATGTAAATTTTTGAAGATTTTGAAAAAAATTTTAAAGCATTTTAAGAAATTTAAAAGGCTTCAAGAAAAAAACAACTTTCTTAAAATTCCTGGAAAAATTTAAACTGACTTTCTATTTTGAAAATAAATTTGGAGAGAAAATTGACAAAGATTTCAGAATATTTTTAATTATTTGAATGGGAAAGATTTTCAAGAAAAATCTTTCCATCAGCAAGATTGTACAATTTTATGAAAAATTTGAAGACAAAAAATTTCAAAAGGTTTCACGATAATAAAAAATATTTCTCATAATTCATGGGATAATTTAAACTGATTTTCTATTAGAAAAAATTAATGTTAAGATAATACTAAAACATTTTTTTAACATTTCAAAGGATTTCTAATATTGTCAAAATAGAATACATGGAAATGAAAATTTTGAAGCTTTTTGAAAATTTTAAAAGGTTTCACGATAATAAAAAATATCTTAAAATTTCCGGCGAAATTTATACTGATTTTTTATTTTGAAAAATGAATTTAAAGAAAAAATTAACAAAGATTTCAAGACAACTTGAATTGTTTTGTAAAATTTCTGAAATGAATATGGACGATTTTAAAAACAAATTTTTCAATTAGCAAGATTACAAGGTTGTAAAAAAAACTTCGTTCAAATTCAAGAGACATTTAGAAGTTTTAAAAAGATTCAAAATTACTTAAAAACTTAAAAAGATTTTTTAAAAGTTTGAACAATTTATATTTTTGAATATTTTTAAAAAAAATTTTGAAGCTTCTCAAGCAATTTCAAAGGTTTTACGACAGTACAAATTGCTCAAAATTCCTGGCAAAATTTATACTACTTTTTTCTCTTGGGAAATGAATTTTTAGAGGAAAGTAACAAAGATTTCAAAAGAATTCTAAAATTGTCAAAAAAGAATCTGGAACATTTAAGGGGCAATTTTTTTATTTTTCGAAATTTCAAGACATTTTTTAGAAAAATTCGAATAATTTTATAAGATATTCAAAAAGTTTAAGTGTTTTGGTAATTATTGAAAAATAATTTGAAATTTGAAAAGATTTACAAGAATTCAAAACAAAATGTAGAGTTTTGAAAATTTGGAAAAAATTATTAAAGCTTCTTATGAAGTTTGAAAGGATTCAAGAAAACAAAAAACTTTTCTTGAGATTTCTAGGAAAATTTGTAATGTCTTTTAATTTTTAAAAATTGATTTTTAAAGAAAATTTAAACAGGTTTCAAAACATTTCAAAAGAGTTTTACAAATGTCAAAAATTTATATGCCAAAATTAAAAAAATTACCAGAAATTTACAAAATTATCAAAAATTACCGGAAAATCCAAAATTACCAGAAATTCCAAAACTACCAAAACTTTTCAAAATTACCACAAATGTCAGAAAAATAAAAATTTCAAAAATAATCAGAAATTACCCAAAAATTTTGAAAAATGTTGAAAATTACTAAAATTTCCAAATGCAGAAAAAATTTCCAAAATTACAAAAATTAGAGTTCGACTGTGTCATGAAAAATATCGTATGTATTTGACGTAAGCAGAAGTAACTTTTTTCAAATATCTATCAAAAGTTGCATTTTTACACTATTTTAACAAAATAGTTACATTTTCAACCGAAGAGATGAATTTTCAACTGAAATGATGAATCCCTAATAAAAAAATATTAATTTAAACAAGTTGCATAGAAGAAACAGAATTTCATCCAAATTATAATTTTGGGGGATAAATAATTTGGAATACAAAATCAAAATTTGGAATGAACATTTTTTTTTAAATTTTATTTGTTCACTTATTTGTATGTTCGTATCTATATAATTTTTCTAAGATTCATGAGAAACTTAAAAATTTTGTTTGAAGATTTCAGAAATGTCGAAAAATTCGAAAAACTTATTTTTCATATTTTATGATTTTGAATAATTACAGAAAAAATTCGAGTCAGTTTAAAAGATATTTGTGACATGTGGCAGTTTGAAAATTATCTTTTAAACTGAATTGAGCTATCACTAAAATTCTGAAAAATCTTTGAAAATAAAAAAAGTGCCCTAAAATCTTCCAGTTTTTTATTTTCTTGAAGCTTTTCAAACTTCTTAAAAAGCTTTGCAATTTTTTTCAAAATCTTAAGAAAACATTTTGTTTAAAATTTTTGGAAATCTACTAAAATTTAAAATCTCTTCTTACCCATTTCCAGAATTTTCAAGCCTTCTAAATACCTTTTATTATTATTTGAATTTTTTAAAAAATTTTCCTAAAACACTGAAAAAAATAACGAAATTCTCTTATAATCTTCAAGATTCTGTTAAGAAATTTGTTAGAAATTTTTCTGAATTTCTTAGAATCTTTTTAAACATTCTCTAAAAATTATTTTATCAAAATGAAAAATCAGTTTAAATTTTCCTATAAATTTTGAGAATTTTTTTATCATCGTGCAACCTTTCAAAATGCTCGAAAAGCTTTGAAATTTTTATTTCTAAATATTCAAAAATGTACATTTTTTAAAACTTTTCAGGAATTTTTTCAACTTTTCAATTAATTTTGAATCTTTTTAAAACTCCTAAGTGTCTTTCAATATTACTTTTAAATTAAAGCTTGAAAAATTATTAATCTAAATGCTCAGTAATTTTCGCGTATAAAATGAAAGCATTAAAAACTTTTCAATTGAAATTTTCTAAATTAAAAGCAATTTTAAGCTAGAAACTTTAATTTATACATTAAAATTAGTTTTAAAATGTTTTTGAATATTTTCTTCAAAATTTGTCTAAAAAATTCATTAAAAAATTTTCCGGGAATCTAAGAATAATTTTATTATCTTTTAACTCGAACTGTCCCAACAAAATTTTGAAAATCCTGCGAAAGTAAAAAAATTACCTTAAAATCATACAGATTCTTTTTTGAAAATTTTGGAAATCTTTTTAAATATTCTTTTTAAATTAATTTTTCCACAGAAAATTATTGTTCGTTTTTCTAAGAATTTCGAAACAAATTTGGTTATTCATTTCAAACCTTTCAAAATGATTGAAAAACTTATATATTTTGTGTTTGAAATCTTCAAAAATTTACATTGTGTTTTAAATGTTTTGAAACCTTTTCACGTTTTAAATTATTCTGGAATCTTTTCAAAACTTCTAAATATATTTTAAACTTACTCGATTATTTTCCAAATAAATAATTTTTCAATAGTCATTTATTATTTAAAAAAATGTTCAAATCTTTTTAAATATTCTCTTAAAATGAATTTTTCAAAATTTCGAAATCTTCAAAAATCTAAATTTAGTTTTTTTATTCTTCGAAATCTTTTCCAATTTTAAATTAAGTTTGGATCTCCTCAAAACTTGTAAATATCTCTTAAACTAACTCTAATTTTTTCCAAATTGATAATTGTTGAATTGTTATTTATGCATTAAAATTCAATAATTTTTTTACTTACATATTAAAAATTCGATTTTTAACCTAAAAAATAAATTTTGTACCAAAAAGGAGACACAGTTACAATGAAATATATTTCATCTGAAAAAGATAATTTTACAAACCAAAAATAGAATAGGTCAATTTGCAGTTAGAAAAGTAAATTCTCAACAACAAAAAAACGAGTTTTCAGCAAAATTAATTAATTTTCAACTAATAATATATATTTTCAACCAAAAATGAAATAGTTACACTTCAGTAAAAAAATTAATTTTTAACTAAAAAGGAACACATTTTCTACCAAAGAAATTAATTTTTAATCACAGTGATGAATTTTCAACCAAAAATATGAATTTTTGATTAAATAGTGGAATTTTCAACCATGAAGATGAATTTTCTATAATTTTTTAACGAAAAAGATTAAATTTCTATCAAAAAATATATATTTGCTACAAATAATGGAATAATTAAAGTGAATTTTTAACCGAATACATGAATTTTCAACTAAAAAGATAAAATTTCCACTAAAAATAAAATAATTAAATTTTCAGTTAGTAAAATAAATTTTCAACCAAAAAAAAAATTTCAAAAAAAAATAGTTAAATTTTCAACCAAAGAAATTAATTTTTAACCAAAAAGATGAAGTTTCAACTAAAGAGTAATTCTTCTACCAAAAACGAAGAATTTTCAAGAAATAGATGAATTTTTACCTAAAACAGATACATTTTCAACTAAACATAGATTAGTTTAGTTCTCAGTGAAAAAATTAATTTTCAATAAAACTGAAGTAAATTTTCGAAGAAATAGTATAATTTTCAACCAAGAGGATTAAATTTCTATAAAAAAGATAAATTTTCAACTTAAGAAGATAAATTTTGAACCAAACATGTACGAATTGAATTTTCAGTTAAAACAATTCCTTTTCAACTAGAAAGCATAGTTTCAAACAAAATAATTGAATTTTGAACAAAAAAAAGTTTTTTTAAAACTAAAATGATAAATCATCATGCAAATAAATGAATTTCTGATGAAGTAATTCCACTTTTAACTGAATAGTTGAATTTTAACCAAAAAAGATCAATTCTCAACTAAAAACGAGATATTTGATATTTTAAGCAAAAAGGATTTTAAGTTGAAACTTAATCAAATTCGAACTTCATTTAAAACTAAAAAAAAATGTAATCGCGAAGAATTATGATATTAAAACTTGTTTGTTTTCAAACCCTCTAAAATTTCTGTTACTCAAAGAAAATTCAATCGTCTAGAAATTAAAATTTTTTTAAATTGTCAATAATACTTTTCGCAATTTAACCATTTCAATTTTAATCGCAAAAATGTAAATTATGATGGGAAAAATTAAAAATTTAGCTTTAACCATGAAAATTCAGGATCCTAAAATTTTAATCAATAAAAATTAAAGACATTGTTCAATTATTCAATAGAAAAGTAGTTTTTTTTTAATGAGTTTAAAATTTCGAACTTTTTGGAAAATTTTTCAAATGAAAAAAAAAATCAATATTCAATGCCTGGTTCTAAAATCTGCTCATTTTTAAGGCTTGAATTTGAGAAAATATAATCTCAATTTTTCATTGTTTTGGATTTATTGTGAAGGCATTTAATTTTAAACATTTTAATTGAAAATCCTTTAAACTGAAAAGTGTGCAACTATCAAGTATTTCAATTTGATACTCTACGATTTCGAAGAATTTGAGAAAACAGAAAGCTTTGTCGTTTAAAATTAAAACCAAACTATTTAAAATATTCAAATCTAGAATTTTTAATTTTGAAACTGACTATCAACGCTTTTAAACTGAAAATTTTCAATTTTGAAATATTTGAAAATTGAATTTTTGAAATAAAATTCAGAACAGATTTGAAGAAATGAATAATTAGGACACAAACTTCTGAAATTCAATCCTTAAAAATAAGCAGATTTCAGAACCAGACATTGAATATTAAAGTTTTTTTTATTTGAAAAATATTCAAAAAAGGTCGACATTTCAAACTCAGTTTAAAAAAAAGCAATTTTTCTATTGAATAGTATACATTTTTTCATGTTTTAATAATTCCCATTTAAAGTTACTTTTTCTTTTGAACTTTTTTTTTATAATAATTCAATTTCAAAGGCTTATATTAAAAAATTTTTCCATTTTGAACTGTGAAAATGAAGATAAATTTATTTTTTGATGTTTACCTTTTTTAATTTATTAAAAATTTAATTTGATAAAATTTCATAAGCTTTTACTTTTTTTCAAATTTTAATTGCTTCGAATTTAAATTTATAAAAAATGAAAAGTTTTAACTTTTAAATTATTCACTTTAGAATGCTTCTAATTAGAAATGATACAATGTAGAAATAAGAGAATTTCAACTACTTCCTAATGAAATTTCCGAAATTTTAGTTGGAAGATTTTCAATTTTGAAAGCTTCTGTTTTGATTTTTTTTCTATACCATTATACCATTAAGCCATTTCCCTTTCGGCGAGCCTCTAGGGGTAGGCGTAACACTACCCGATTCGGGTAGTGTTTCTAGGTGGATAGTTTCTTGTAGTAAATAACTACAAGTGTGGGCTCACCACACCCACGACACAATTCAAAATTATCCAATTTTGAATGCTTTTATTCAGAAATGATACAAAATTGATCTTTTCTAGTTTAAAATTCAACAATTTGGATGAAATTTTGTCTGTTTTAATTGAAAATTCAACTATTTCGATGAAAATTCACGTATTTTGTTAATAAATCGATTTTTTTTGGTAGAAAGTCACCTTTTCTTTGAAAGCTAATCTTATTGTTTAAAAATTCTTCTTTTCGGTTGAAAATTCAAGTATTCTAGTTAAATATTCATCATTTTTGTTGAAAATTCATCTTTCAGGTTAGAAATAAAATTATTTGGTTAAAAGTTAAACTCTTTTGTTAAATATTAATTTTTTTTTGGTCGAAGATTAAGTTTTTTAATAAAAAATTCATTTCTTTGGAGGAAAAATGAGCTGTTTGTTTGAACACTTGTTTTTTCTTTCGATGTTTTTTGGTTGAAATTTTTTCAACTGAAGATGTAACTTTTATTCCAGTTAAATATTTACAATTTTATTTGAAAATTCATCACTTCACTTAAAAATGTAACTATTTTTCTGAAAGTTAGTTTTTTCGTTGAAAGTAATTCTTTTAACTGAAAATTTAACTTATTCAAATTGAAAATGCCACAGTTATAGTTGAAAATTCATCTGTTTGGTTAAACATTATTTTTTTTAATGTGAAATTTATTTATTTAATTGTTGTTTAACAATTTATCTTTTTTAGTAAAAACCAATTTTTTGTTTGAAAATTCAACTATTTCAGTTGAAGATTTATTGTTTTAGTTGAAAACTCTTACGTTTAATTACAAATTAATTTTTTTGACTGAAGATGTTACTATTCCATTTTCGGTTGAAAATTATTATTTTTTTAAGTTTAAATTCAACTTTTTGGTTGAAAATTTGTCTTGTTTAATTGAGAATTCAATTACTACGTTAAAATTCATGTATTTTATTGAAAAATTGTATTTTTTGGTACAAAATTAATTTTTTTATTTGAAAATTCATCTTTTTGGTTGAAAATTTAACTATTCTAGTTTAAGATTCATCATTTCATTTGAAAATTCATCACTTTAGTTGATAATTGAACTATTTTGTTGAAAATCCGTTTTTTTTTGTTGAAAATTAATTTGTTCAAGCGAAAGATTAACTATTCCATTTATCGTAAAAAATTGATATTTTTTAGTGGAAAATTGAAGTATTTTTTCCAAAATTCATTCATTTTGCAATTTTTCGCTCTGTTGCGGTCAAGGATGTTTAGAATAAACGTCATGAAATCGTCCGCTGAATCGCCACCCTGAAACTATTAAATTTACTATAAATTGTGAGTCCACTAATAATTGCCCTAAAAATTGAACGCTATTTTTTTCAACCATCCCCAAAATTTTTTATTAGTAAAAAAAAAAATTATTTAGACTCAAAATTAAATCGGTTAATATTAATATGTGCATCTGTAGGCGCGTTACTTCGCGTAAATAAAAAATATTTTATAAAAAATCCAAGTGCGGATTCAGAGAAAGCTTTTTTTCCACTTGAGAAGCTAATCATCAAAATTCGAATCTAGACATGGGAGGGGGTGTACTCATTTTGACCACCTGTGGATCCACACATATGGAACACTTCATAATTGGAAGAAAAAGGAAAGAAAGCTTTTTAGTCAGAATTTTCTGATATTAAAAAAGTGTATGTCAATTCATAACTTACTGTTCTCAATAGTTGAAAATTCACGTTGTTGATCTTCGATTACGAATTTTGCAAAAGGTTTTTCAAAATTTTCGCGAAACAGTAAGTCACCTGCAGTAGGATATTCTAGACCTTTATCTGTAAGAAAAATATAGGTATTCATTATTGAAAAAAAATTTTAATCCATTCACGTTTAAATACTAAATTGTACTAAATTGTGAGTCTACTAATAATTGTACTTGTATTGGACATTTTGTAACAAATACCACCAATTTTGTATTAGACAAAAAAACTTATATAATGTACTGAGAATTAGAGCGAGGGCGGTTGATATTATATTGGCCTGTGGTCCCTTTATTTCGAGTGTATTTCGAGTTAGAAAAATTAAAAAAAAACTGTTAGAAAGCTTATTTAATTCCGTGTCGATTGATTTCCACTTGAAGTATTTTCGATAAACATTCTATTTCAGCCCCTGTTTATCTGAAATACTTAAAGTATAGGGCTCAATCGACGCGAAATCCAATGAGCTGCACCGTCTCGATATTACCCAGATGATTTTGTCCCAAACTTGAACCCCGTATAATAGAGTGCTAATCATCAAGCTCTGATACAGTTTAGCGTATGTTGACTAGAGTTCTTAAATGCCCAAGAATTTATGCTGAGAAAATTCTCTCAAGAATATGCTCAGCATTTTAGCTCGAACAGAGCATTTACACGGAGAAAAATAGATGGTCAAAGTTAGAGGGTCAACATTTAGAGAGCCAGTGCGTTCTTCTAGATGGTCTAAAGAGCCATTCAGAATTTTTTCGACATAGTCAGAGAGACTCTTATTTTATGGCCAGTCTGAGTGTTGTAAGATGGTCTGACTCACTATCAGGGATAGTCGAAGTATCCTTTTGGGGTGGTCAATACGATCATCTTGTTTTCACTCATTTCGACCATCCACGGATGAGCAAATGACCCATCGCGGAGAGCCAACCTGATTAGTTACCGTTGGCGTGTTTATTTAAAATGAATAAATTTGTAAGTCAAATGTTCACAACAAATAATAAATGTAAAGAGCATAAGAATATTAGGAATTATTGTAAATTCATATTTAAGATAACAAATATATTCCTTTCTTTAAAAATTAAAATCTATCATTCATTTTTAAGGAAAAAATCTAACAAATAATTTATTTTTACTTTACAAGTTCTTCTTGTGAGCAAAGTGTTATTTCTGATAACTTTACTCATATATTTGCTGTTTAAAATTGCTTTTCACATTTAATCATTTCAAATAAACGCGCCAACCTCAACCAATCCGGTTGTCAACGCAATGGATGCAGTGTGAAAGTGTATTGGGCATCAGCGCTGGAGTCGATTTTCTTCTCCTGTAGGATTCTCAGCTTGGCTGCCATTGATTGTCTGAGTTAATCCTTCCGTTGTTTTGTTTTGATAAAAATCAAAAGCCGTGGAAAATGGTTTTAACACAATAAAGACACACGTTTATAGAGAAACTGGATATTTATTTAGTTTTAAATTATTATTATTAGTTAATAGTTCATCATAATTTACAACTTCAACAGTTTATTCAATAATATTTGAAGTTACGTTTTCAAGAAAAGTCACAATTCTTATTTTAATAAATAAACATTATTTACTATTGTATTTTAAATCAATTGAATGTCAGTTCTCGATTTAAACCTACTACCAGCTGAGACGAGATTATTATTATAAGTCAAACTCAAAATTTTTGCACGAAAATATTCTAAGTCCGAACTGAAATTGATTCAAGAAAATCTTCTAAGTGCAAACAATTTTAGTGAAGTGTCACAAGTTTTTATTTTAAGCTGGTAGAGAGATCGACGGATAACTGACTTTTTCTTCTCGGGGAAAAACGGACGGACCCTCGGTGAAAGCGAAAATCGTGGTGGGAGCTGCCCCACGCATTTTTCTCTATCCAATTAAAATCCAGGATAGAAAAACGTCATCCCCTTTAACCAATAGTAAAAAAAAGTCAAAGTATGAAATGCACGCCTCCGCGATACCGCGAGTCCGAACTTGTCTCCAACAAGCTTCAACGCGCGACCCGCGAATCGTCCCAAAATCTCATACTTAATTAAAATCATGACATATTTACGAGCACCAAACTCGCGCCTTCAAAGGTTCCCGCCACGACAGCGCGGCGCCGAAATTCTTTGAAATCTAGCGGTTTCCTGTTTTCGCCTTTTAATATTTAATTACAATGTAGATCGCACATTTCTTATTTCTAATACATTCTAGCCTCCTCTAGTTTGCCGACTAATAACTAATACGCATTCCTTATATTATAATTCTTGCTTACCATTACTGAGAATAGGAAGATAATAATTACACTTAAAATTCAAATAATTCCTCAAGAATGATTAAATTAGGTCAAAATTACCAAAATTGGTTGGGTTTCTTTTAAATCATTAAAATTATCAAAAATTCATTAACTCATGTTTATCCCTTCAAAAATTCGTTCGCGCCAAGATTTGAAACGGCGGCTATATTTATTTGGCGCCATCTATAATTTTAATTCCCAAAGTCACATATACCACTGCAATTATTCCCCATACAACCAAAAGTTGACATATATACCTATATGTCGACTTTTACGATCGAAATTTGTTTGCTTTACTCGTGTATGCTCGTGTCTGACGACACTTCAACAACGCCCCGATTTCAAGTGGTCGCTGCGCTGGACTGATTTACGACTAATTTAATGAGCAAAACAAAATGAAAAAGGCCCTTGAAAGAAAGACTCTACTCAAATTTCATCTGCGTTGTGGAAATTGTGACTACATTGATAAGGTTATAATAAATGGTTTATAGGTTAGAATGTAAATGAAAAAATATATTTATAATATTCTGATACAACGAAAATATACATATATTTAGAGTTCTGATTAATTAATGATTTGGTCAAATTTAACTTATTTCTACCCTTTATGGTAGACAGGACAAAAGATGATAAAAGTATTAAATATACCATTAAGATTATTAGATTACAAAGCTAAATTTGCCTCTAGGTACTGATAAAACAGAGAAGATCTACAAAATGAATCTGATTTGGGCCTCATCGTCTGCGCTATACCCGCCGTCTGCCGATACTACTTCACTACTATTATCTGATGAGACGGCCATTAGGTCACTTCCGCTATCGGATCCTTCGTCCTCATTAGAAGAGTCGGAATCTACCAATTCCTCAGGCGTTATCGGAAGAATCGATATGTTGCCATTTAAGTTGTGAAACTTAGTCTGCAGGTACGTCTGAATTGGCGGTTCGTCGTTCGGACTCGGCACCTCATAATCAACACATTCGTCAATAGGAACCCCCTTCCTTTCCAAGGTTTCATTGGGAATAACTCTAATTAGGGTAAAGGGTTGCCTTTCGATAATACATGTTTGCTGAATCACTTCCCGGCACCACTTGCAGTCCTTCGCGGGGGCCTCGCTAATCAAAGGTGTGTGACAGTTGTGACAGATCTTTCCTTTGATCAGGCTGGGGATACCCGATAGATGAATATCAACGAGTTTCGCTCTTTTCCAAACGAAAGGAGAAATTTCCGTGTCCTCATGGTGGCATTTGACGCACGTAATTTCCCACATCCCGCTTTTTTATTTAATCGAGAGCAGAGCTTCTATGTGGCGGAAACAATCAAAAACGTCTCTTTCGGGTTCCTATGGATATATAAAAAAAAATATATATAAAAACTATTCTCCTCTTTTCTAAGTTCCCTACATTAATTTAGTTAATTTTTCCTTGAATTGTAACATGTTACGAAATTCCAGAGGGAAAGAAAGAAAAAAAAGAAAAAAAAAACAAAAGATTGATAAATAATTATTGAAAAATACACAAGAATGTATATAAATGTACAGCTTTTGGTTTAAGGCAAGAAAAAAAATGTATAACACATACATTTTTAAATAACAGTTTATTTTCTTTGACTTCCAAAGAATAACTTATATTACACAAAACTTTTAATTTCAGATGTCTAAAATCAGAAGTTGTACAATTTATATACATTCTTGTGCATTTTTCAATAATTATTTATTTAAATTACAAAAATTGTTTTTAATTCCAATTTTGAATTGCGCGTCAACTGCGGCCAACCAGTGCGCGGCCCGAACGCAAGCGCAGTAGCAAAAGGCGCCAACATTGGCATCACTGGAGTTGGCAGCACCGTGGTTCAGAGCAATTTCGGAGTGAGTGAATGTCATTGAGCCGTTCAGCGTCACATTTGCTGTTTATTGAACTTAAACATATTTTTAACAAGTTTAAATTGCTTTTTGATACTTTGAATTTGCGTAGAGAGTGAAGTGCATAAGAGAGAACATGATTGAAAGTGAATTAAGTTTATTCTTTTCAATTTTCAACGTCAAATTTGATGCTTCCAAAGGAATTTAGGGTAAAGACGTAACTGGACGTTCAACTATCAATTTGTTTTCACCGTGTGGTTTCAAACTGAAAACGTGCAAAAAATTTCAGGATTCATTGATGATACAGAAAGTAACGAGATGTGGATATTGGTTTCTGAATTCACTTCAATGTTTGAAATCTTAAAATGCAATGTGACACCGTGCCGTGTCGTTAGCCTTTCGTGCTCCAAAAAATATATTGTCAATGTGCACTGTTTTTGCATACCCGGTAACAAGGAGTTCATTGAGACGCATAGAATGGCATTTAAAAAAGTAGACACTTCAATGCCTTGAAATGCGTACTAATTGCATTTTTGTCCGAAATGCCATTAAATGCGTTTTATGGCTTGAATCTTGTCTCGTTCCAATCATTTTCAATGCGCACAAATGAAAAGGCATTAAACTGACGTCATGGTAATACTGTTAAGTGAATTGGCGTTAATGCTATTTAATGCGGTTCGCCGAGCCACCCACTTGAATGCCATACAATGCCTTTCATGACACAAAGTATTGAATTGGGTTAATGCCATTTAATGCGGTTCGCCGAGCCACCCACTTGAATGCCATACAATGTCTTTCATGGCAAAAAGTATTGAATCGGGTTAATGCCATTCAATGCTGTTTCGAGATATTTTCAGTTGAATGCCATACAATGCCTTCTGCGGCAGATTGCATTGACAAGGCTAATGCCATTTAAGAAGAATAGGAAGCATATAGGAACTGAGGAACAGGCGCGAAAGTGATATAGTAGCCGAAAAGTGAGCATGCTCATAGTATTTCGTTTTGGTTTATTCTCGCATTCTGATACTTTTTAATAATAACTGCAAGATGTTCGCGTATGTGATTTTACTCTCGCCTAACGTTTTAACAAAAGTTCATACGTCAAGAATAAAAAAATATGATGCCGCGAAGCATTCTCCATCGCAAAAATACCACATCCTCGTCTCTCTGAATAACGGCGGAAAGGCCGACATACGAGAGGGAGTAATATTAAATTTAAGGCCATGTGAGCGTAACCTCAAAAATTTTTTTACATTTTTTAAAAACCAACTTACGTTCACACCAAACGCGATATCGAGTTGAAAATTTGGGAAATCAAATGAGAAACAACCCTGGCGGACCGGTCGAACGCAGGCGTTACGCTGCAGCGTAACGGTAAAGTAATGGTAAAGTAATATGGCATTACAACTAATAAACAAACCAAATAAATATCCTACATCTGTGAGTAACCCCACCCAGGAAATTAAACGACTCAAAAAGAGTTTGCGTCAATACGAAGAAAAATTGAAGAACATAACCGAGAAGTACGAGCAGGTTAAGGAAGAAGTGAAGAGTTTGGAACAAGCTTTGAGCGAATCGGATGCTTATGCAGATTCACTCAGAGAAGAGCGCACCGCAATGAATGAAGAAATGGCGTTACTCAGAAAACTGAATTGAACTGAACTGAACTGAAAAAATTGAATATTTACTTTTGAATATTATACTTTTCGAAATTCAACCATTTCAATTTTAATCGCAAAATTTAAACTTATGATAGGGAAAAATTGGAAATTTAGCGCTTTCCATGAAAATTCAGAATTCTATTCTAAAATTGTAATCATTAAAAATTGAAGAAATTATTCAATTATTCAATAGAAAAATTGTTTTTTTTTTTAACTGAGTTTGAAATGTCGAACTTTTTGGAACATTTTTCAAATAAAAAAAAACTTCAATATTCAATTCCTGGATCTAAAATCTGCTCATTTTTAAGGCTTAAATTTGAGAAATTGTTTTAATTTTTCATTGTTTTGAATTTATTCTGAAGGCATTTCATTCAAAATTCTTTGATTACAAATCCTTTAAACTGAAAAGCGTGCAAATATCAAGTCTTTTAATTTGATACTCTACGGTTTCGACAAATTTAAGAAATCAGACAATTAATTTAAAATATTTAAATCTAAAATTATTCAATTAAAAACTAAAAAAAATGCTTTTAATATGAAATTTTTCAATTTTGAAATATTTTAAAATGAAATTGGAATTGGTTTGAATACCAAAAAGTTTTTATATCACAATTCTTCGCGGCTAATTTTTTTTTACTTTCAAATGAAGTTCGGATTTGTTTAAGTTTCAAGTTTTTGTAGTATACATTTTTTCATTTTTTAATATTTTTCATTTAAAATTACTTTTTATTCTGAACGTTTTGTATAACGATTCAGTTTTACAGGGTTTATAATTGAAACTTTTTCCATTTTGAACGGTGAAAATAAAGGTGAAATTATTTTTTGATTTTATATTTAATTTTGTCTAATCAATTTTTATGTTAAATCATAATTTCTTAAATTGAATAAAAATTTAGATTTCTAGAACTTCAGAAGCTTTTACTTTGAAATATTCAATTTAGTTTTCAGTTTCTAATTGTAAAATTTTAGTCGCTTCTCATTTAAATTTATAAAAATTCAAATGTTTTCACTTTTGAATCATTCCATTTTGAATGCTTTTATTGATCAATCATAGTTTTCATTCCTCTGAATTTTACATGATCTATTTCTGAAAATTTTAATTGAACAATATTCAATTTTCAACGTTTGAAAATCGTCCTCTTTCGAAATTTTAATCTGAAATCATTCAATTCCGAGATTCTTGAATCCAAAGTAAAATTGTTAAATTCTGAACGCTTGGAATTAGAAATAATTAAAATTCCTCCCTAATTAAATTCAATTTCAATTTGAAATTATCCCATTTTAAACTCTTCTATTCGCAAATGACACAAGTTCAATTATTTTTTGGTTGAATCCAACTATTTTTGGTATAAAATTAAAATCCTTTTTGTGGTTGAAATATAATATATCACGTTTTTCGTTGAGAATTCATTTTTTTTTGGTAGAAAATTTAACTACTTAGTTCAAAGTAGAACTACTTTGTTAAAAATTCATTTATTTGGTCGATGATTCATCATTTTAGTCGAAAAACCTTTTTTTTTTGTTCAAAATTTAATTATTTTGTTGATAATTATGTTTTCTAGATGAAAATTAATTGTTTTAACTAAAAACTTAACTTGTACATGTTTGGTTCAGAATTCATCTTCATAAGTTGAAAATTCAAATATTTGGTTTAAAATTCCTGTATTTTATTGAAAGTTCGAATTTTGTTGGAGAATATTTAATCTTCTTGGATTCTAAGTCATCTTTTTGGCTGGAAATTCCTTTAAAAATTCAAATATTTATTTGAAAATTCATGTACTTTGATTTGAAAATTCATCTATTTTGGTAGAATATTCATCTTATTGGTTCAAAATTTGAAAATTGATCTTTTTGGTTGAAAATGAGCTTTTATTATTTAGAATTATTTTTTTTCAACTGCAAATGTAACTTCCATTTTTGGTCGACAATTTATCTTTTTTGACAGAAATTTAATCTTCTTAGTTGAAAAGTATTCTATTTCTTTGAAAACTTACTTTAATTTTATTGAAAATAATTTGTTTACTGAAAATTTAACTATTCTATTTTTTGTTGAAAATTTATCTGTTTGTGGTGAAAATTGAACTATTTGTTGAAAATCCGTTTTTTTTGGTAAAAGAATACTCTCATTAGTTAAAATTACATCTTTTTGGTTAAAAATTCATTTCTTTGGTTGAAAATTTAACTGTTTTGTTGAAAATTCGTTAATTTTTTGGTTGAAAATTAATTTTACTTATTGAAAATTATCGTACTTTATTTTTGATGAAAAATTCATCTTTTTAGTATAAAATTAATGTGTTTCGTTAGAAATGACATTTTTTAAATTGAAGATTCATTGTTTTAGTTGAAAATTCACTTTAACTATTCCATTTTTTGTGAAAAGTGTACCTTTTTTGATAGAAATGTAATCTTTTTCGTTAAAAAATTATCTCTTTAGTAGAAAATTTAACTATTCTATTTTTTTGTTAAGAATTCACTTCTTTCATTGAATTATTTTGTTGAGAATTCATTTTTTTGGTTAAAAAATATATTTTTTTTTATGAAAAAAATATATATTGTTGAAAATTGTTTTTTTTTGTTGTTGAACATTCATTTTTCTGACATTTTAACTATTCCAATTTTGGTTGATAATTGATTTTTTTAACATGAAAATTCATGTATTCTGTTGAAAATGAGTCTTTTTGGATAGACAATTAATTGTTTGGGTTGAAAATTCATATTTTTTGTTTAAGATTCATCATTTTAGTTGAAAATTCATTTCTTTGGTTGAAAATGTATCGTTTTGACTTCTTTTATCATTTAAATTTAGTACCCTTTCCAATTTGAAGCGATGCATTTTCCCGCGAAATTTAAACAATGTAATTATTGTTAATGAAGATAGAAAATACGATTTTTTGAATCCTAATTCAAAATGCTCATAAATGCTCATTAAATTCTCAAAGCACATAAAGGTCGAGCATATTCTCGAGCATATTATCATGCTCGTGAGAATTTCTCTGAACACTTAAACTCTTTCGAACACTAATGTTGATCATGAATCCGCTTTGAGATTGTTAATTAATCTGAGGGTCGCTCCCACCACCGAATTAGCCGAACTTACAAACTTTTTCACAGCGCTAGAGTACGAACAAGAATTTCTATACGGTACCCCTAGATACGGCTATTCTTCAGTCACGTCGATTTTTTCCTCCCCAAATTCGAATGACGAAAATTAATGAACGGAAGCGTTTCCACCTCTGCGGAATATTACAATTTTTGTTCTCTCCGTGTTCACTTTTAATCTGTTCTGAATACAATATAAACGTAATTCTTCCAATTTTCTGGCTAGTTCTACTGGGGTGTCGGACAAGAGCACCAAGTCATCCGCGTACGCCAGTATCAGGATCTCCACAATGGTACAAACAGAAATTCCTCTGCAAATTTTAATCTTGGCTCCGTAAGAAATCTTCTAAGTCACTAATAAATATAGAGGAGGAATGAGGGCTAAGTATTTCGCCTTGCAATACTCCTTGAGAAACCCTTACAAATTCTGTGAAACCTTTCTTCGCTCTAGTACTAATGCCCTTTTGGTGTAGTTTACTTCACAATAAGTCGTGCAAAGTGGCAGGAAAAGCAGATATAGAATCGACAAACGCTGCGTACAACGCCCTTCTTGGGTGCCTAAGATGAATTTGACTGATGGAATGCAGCGTAAAAAGGTCATCCAAGCAAACCTTGCCTCTCCTAAAGCCCGATTGAAACTCCGGAACTGCATCATTGTTCTCTATCCAAGTTATTATCCTTTCTGAATGAATTTTCGTGAAAATGTTGGCGATACAATTCACTAAATTCATCGGTCTGTAGTTGTCCGCGTCACTTGGGTCTTCTTTCTGGTGCAGCATGGTCACGGCAAGTGCTCCCCAATTCATTGGAACTTTTTCCACTTCCATGACTTTATTATATAAGTTCTCTAAATACAGTATCCAGTTATTCGGTAATCTTTGGGAAAGCTATAATTCATTTGATCCCAACCTGCTGCATTCGCATCCTTACTCCTTCCCAGGTTTTTTGAAACTTCGTTCGCTGTAATTCGCTCGTCTAATAAAGGCACCAGGATGCTATTGACGCTGGGTGTGGACAAGTTATAGATCGGGAAAATGGCATAAAGATAAGCTGCCCAGGTTTTCCTATAGATGACATTAGCTTTTAAGTTTCGACAACGCTTTGCATTTACAATTGACCAGCTGCCGAATTACTTTTCGTTGCTTAAGCCCTTAAAATTCTCCTCGTGACATTTCTTAAAAGCTTTTCCCATACTACTACGCTTTTCCTCATGACATTCCCCATCAAACCACATTTTATCCCTGTAATCAATGCCTCGATTATTCTTAATCTCCCTCTTTATTACTACGCACTCTACTACCTTTGGCACCGTTTTTAACAAATTGTCATTTATATCTTCAGCTTTAGATCTGCTAAACATTATTCTAAACATCAGCGGCGTATTTCCTTGCTTATGGAACAACTCACTATTAAAGTCCGCAAAGCATAGAATGATCGGGAGATGATCTGACATGGTCACAATCGGCAACACTTCAAAATTCTTTACTATTGACATACCGTTTATAGAGACCCAGGCCAGATCAACCACACTTCTCCTCCCTCTGCTGAAAAATGTAAACTGGATGGCGAGATGAATTGAAGCATGTCTTCGGCAAAAAGGCAGGCGTTTTCACGTTCGTAGATGATACCTATGTCTCATATGCATAGAGGATGTTTTTTCATTGTCCGCTGGCTTGAGGTCTTTTAGATTTGAGAACCCATGAATATTCCAGTAGATAATCGCTGGACCAGCCTTGCCCAGCTTCTCCCCCCCCACCCCCCCCCTAATGGAACATGCGTAGGTGGATGCTCATTGCATTGAAATCGAGAACGATGGTCTAGTTGCTGCTCATCCTTAGGCTTAGAGGTTTGTTCTATAAAGTACTTGTCCATATCCATTTTAGGAGTTTGCCTGAGACAAGGACCTGCATCAGCGGTACTAATGTATGTATCAAATCTCGATTGAGTGAACACCCTTTTCTTTTTTGTTTATGAGCCTGTCTGCCCGAATCATCAAATTCCTTCTCTTCCCGTGTGTCATCCTTTCCTCGCTTACGCTTGCTTCGTTGAATGCAATCGTCCACCTCCTCGTTAAACATCTCCTTGTCATCCGCGAAGATTTTCTTTCCCTTTATTATCGATTTAATTCCCAGTTTTTTCAAGCCAGTTGATTGGAGAATTAATTTCCTTCCCTGCTCTCTTTCCTGCATCGTACGGTTGTTTGCAAGCATAAGCTCCTGCTTCTTAAATACCATTATCTTCGAAAAGACCATCCTTACCCATCGCGACGCAACAAATTTAACTATGACGGGGCGTTTAGCTTTCACTTTGCCCAGCCAATATACGTCTGCTATGGGATTTTAAGCATAGCTTTCTGGAAAAATGCTGTTATTGTTTTGAAGGTTCCTATTGCTTTCTTCATCATCCTTCAAGTTGAAAATGATAATATTTTGTGCTCTAGTCATGCGATCGATCGAGTCCACGTTCTTCGAGATAATGTTCACTTCCACCTTTAATGAATTAATCCTTTTCTGACCATCCATTGAAACCTTACAGGCGCATTGCATGTCCTTGCGAAGGTCATAATGTGAGGCCGTTAGCGTATCGATGGACTTTTTAAGATTGTTTAACGCCTCCGTTGCACCACATTCCATCCATCCATCACTTTAAAGACACAATCCCGAACGCACTTTCAATGCACTAACAAAATCACAACACCTTTTTCAATTGACACTAAAGGAAAAGACAAGACCCAGTGATCAGGGAGTCAGAGCTATTCAAAACAATTTGTTGGATTTTCAGACAAAAAGATAAATTTTCTACCAGAAAAAAAAACCAAAAAGTTAATAAATCTTAATGAATAATAAATCTTCAACCAATAAAATGAATCTTTGACAAAGGAGTTAATTTTTCAACCAAGTACTTGAATTTTTAACCAAAAAAAATAAATTCTCAATGAAAAATTCAATGTGTTAAATCTTCAACTAAAAGTGATCAATTTTCAGCTAAAAAGGAACGAGCATTTGAGAAAATCAACTTTCAAGAAAATTAATTTTCAACAGAATATTTCAATTTTCAATCAAATAGAAGAATTAAAACCCAAAGACGTGTATTTTGTACCTAAAATATAAGGTAAAAGTACCAATGACTAGCCACGGCCCATTACCTAGCCACTGATGGGAGTTTTTTATTTTATTAGGCTTTGTAAATAATACATGAAAAATATTTCTGCTGAAATATGTATGTAGTTTTTGAACGGCCCCATTCCTGAATTATAATAGAAAATGTTCTAAATAAATATGATTCTGACTTAAATAGGGAATTTCAATAAGGAATTATTATTTTCACTTTGGAACCGGAAATTTGCGTAAAGAATTTTCATTCCGACTTGAGGACAAAGAATTTTTTTACAGAATTATTATTTTACACGGAACAGAACATTTTTGACATGGAATGGAAATTTTGGAAGATGATCTTGATTCTGATTTAAAAGAAGGCAATCTTCATACAAATTCAGAATCATACATTTTTTGCAAAATTCTTTGTTCTAAATCGGAATTGTAATTCTTACGTTATTCTTTAAAAAATTTAACTACTTGGTTGAAAGTGAAACTACTTTGTTGAAGATTCATTTTTTTGGTTGAAGATTCATTTTTTTGCTTGAAAATTTAACAATTTCGTTGAAAATACGTTTTTTTTTGGTTACAAATTAGTTTTTCAACTGAATATTAAACTATTGAATTTTTGTTGAAATCTTCTCTTTTTAGATGAAAATTCATTTTTTTAAATTAAAAATGCACTTTATTGTTGAAAATTCATCTTCTTGCGTAGAAAAGTCATTTTTTTTCTAAAAAATTCGACTTCCAGCTTGAAAACTTGAATCTTTTTTTTGAAATTCATCTTCGTAGGCTGAAAATTCAGCTGTTTGATCCCAGAAGGGTTGGGGGTGGGGGGTCAGCAATAGTTTTTTTAGATTTCTAATTACCTCGTCCACATATTATATAACCATTGTTATTGCATCATCTTAATATTCTCTCGGTTTCGTCGTCGTCGTTCATTATTTGATCCATTGATTCTGTAAGAAGAAACGGGGATTGTTTGTGAACGAGTTTTTTCGAATCTCTTTCACTATATCGCTTATTATTCAGGATTTTCTTATCTCAGAAGTCACACTCTAATTTTTCAAGCAATAATTATTTTTTTATACCAATTTTTTCACAGTTACGATATATATTGTTTTTTCTAATCAATTTCGTTAAGACAAGAAAATACTGATTAATAAGCGACATTGTCATAATGTAAGTGATTTGAAAAAACTAGAATTTTTTCGATCTTTCCCACGAAATTGTTCGAACAAATTAACTTTGTTTTGAAATCTCAAGATTTTTTACTGAAAATACCATGTGTAATATTTTAAATAATTTGAAAGTTTTTATTAAACAGCGCAAGAGTATTAAAAAGCACAATTATTTTCAATTTCTGTAAGGTTTTCTATGATTTTTTTTAGTGAAATAGATTAACGGTAGATTTGGATTTTAAAATCAAAAATTTTAAATATAAACCAACTTCAAGTAATGAAAAGACAATAAAATAGCTAATCACATAATTAAATTCATATTAAAATTATATCAAAAATTATTTCTCTCTTTTCCTTTGGCTATTACAAAATTAACATTAACATCATTTTTGCCTATTTTTAGACAAACAAAAAGTAGTAAAAAAGTGGAAGAAATCAACTTTAAAATGATGATTAAATATAATAAAAATAAGGATAAACATATTTTATATATTTTTATATATATTACTTTGGAATCGACCCGAATGGTCTATGACAAAGCCACCGGACGCATCCTCGGGTTACGGGAAGAGGGTGCCTATACCAAGAGTTTCTGCGGAATATAGTTAAAATAATTAATAAGCAGTCGCGGACAATTTGCACGTTAAGAACAATAGTTTGACAACTCAAAAAAGTTCATTTTTGAGTTAATACCACCATTGGATAGCATTTTTCGAGCTCTATCGTTCTAGAGCAGAGGGACATCTCTAGGTGCAACAGGTGCCGCGTGACAAATAAAAACGGTGAAATTCGAACAAATAGAATTTTAAGCGGAAATTCGCTAACAGGGTAGAGGTAACTCGGTAAATACTCTCAACTGATAGGAAAGTTGACTTTTATGAGGAAAAACGTTTATGGAGGAAAATCAGCCCAACTTGAAAATCTGAAAATTTTCAAAGTCGATTTTCTCGAAATGACTTTTTTTGAGTTGTCACACTATTTTCCTCAACGTGCGAATTGTCCAGGGATAGTCCTGAAGGAATAACCCCTAAGCGGAGGCGTAACAATCATGCCGAAAGCTGAATGGCGCCTGGGTGAGGTGTCTTAAACGGTTGAGATAACGAGCGACCTCCCAAAGTATGCAGCCTCATTCTTGCATGCGGGACTCTACAAGGACGGACAAACCTTTTTCCTAGCTGTTCGTGGGAACAACAATGACACCACCAAACCACCAAAAAGTTGTAGATGCGGTTCAAAACAATCTAACGCGCAGAGCACCCGACAATGGGTCGGCAAGCAGTGCCGATCACCCTAGAGTTCGGGGTGCTGGAAATAATTCAGATGGAAACACGACGACGAACCGGCGAAACGCCCACATTGAGCAGACGAAGATTTTACTTTTTATTTTAGAAATTCTCTGCAGAATAACTTGTTGGAATAGTGCACGTTTCGCAGCAGTATCTCCAAAATCAAGCTGCCTACCTTTCGAAAACTGGATTTAAACGCAGAGTACTTCCTCAACCGATATATGAACAAGCTGCAGACGAAGTAGACGACATTAAGATTATTCGCAGAAAGCAGGAACCCTTCGGAGAGATGATGGAGATTTCAGGACAAACAAAAACATTAACATACAGGTTCTTCCTAAGTTCGAAGATCTGGCTCAAATAGATGCCTCCCTCCATGAGAATATCTCGGAGGAGTCCATCCTCTGGATCATCAATTGTTCAATTTATGGTGCGGCGAGAGCTTCGGGTAATTCAAATCGAAAACTAAAACCGACGATGAATCAAAAGACCAAAATACGCTTGCATCAACTGAACAACAAGATTGGTTGGGCAAGACAGAATGAGTCCCGTGTTCAGTGTGTAATTGACTACATGACACCTGGTAAGCCGTTTATCGAAAGATTTAACGCTGCTGAGAATCAAGCAGCATATTGTTGATAAAATATGAGTGTTATCTGGGGCAAGGAAGAGAGTACAGAAGAGGGCGGGGTGTGTCGGGGAGAATCAACAGTTTCTCGCTGATCCATCGCGCCTCTTCAACGATCTCCCTGTTTCTGTCAAATATCCACCCAAGCCCGACTTGGTAATTTTTGGAGAGAGATACACAAAACCCCAATAACACTAAAATTGAAGAAAGACTAAAAAGGAGCTTCGCTTCAAGGAGCTTTGCGACAACCTCATGACATCTGAGGAGGAATGTTCATCAATCACTACCGAAGAGGTGAATAAAGCACTTAGGGGCACGAAGAACTTCTCCGCAAGCAGGACCCTTCACTTTAAAATCCGCGTGGTAATGCATTTAAATTGGTTTTATAGGATAATATTCAAAAAAATATATGCATATCTATAATATTGTTTATATAATAGTCGATTAGGCACGAGCGAATTATGGTCTAGTGTAACATATGTTAGCATCCTAAGTGAAAAATTCGACGTGGCCATTCACTTAAAAATCCGCGTGGTGATACATTTAAACTGGTTTGAAATATTATAACAAATAATTAATGAAAAATGACTTTATGACTAAAATAATAAGGAACTTTTTTCCCTGAATAAATATTTATGCAAGAAGATGAAATATCTAAACGTATACAATGATAAAATGTTCTAACTTTTACAAAAAAACTTTGAATGTAGTAGATATTTTGATGTAGGATATTTTAATGTATGATTCATTCGGCATTGTATTTAATTCTACTCATGAACAAAATTCAGAATTATAAAAGCGAAGAGCAGTAGAGTCAAAATAAAATGCTTCATTTTAGTACAGACAAAGAACTGATTTTTAGAGAATTTCCGAAGCTGCAGTTGATGTGAAGTTTTGAACATATTTCACTTGTTTATGTATGCCATAAAGATTTCCTCATTATTGACAACAATAAACACATGAAGTTTGGCGTGAAAAGTATGAAGGTACACCAGAGACATTGTCGCTTAGGTCGTCTATTCCATTGCCAAGTTTAAGAGATAACCCGAAACCGCTTAGTCACATATGTATCATTTATCTTAGATGTCAGAAATAAGTTCCGAAATAAATACGCTTTCTTCATTTTCCCTGAAATTTTCAATGTTATAATTTTCTAATCCTTTAGCCTACTTTGAGCAAAAAAATTTAATTTCTTTTATCCCGAAAAAGTATAACAAAAATTTGTTTATAATAATTTAAAAAACTTTCACCATATATGATTGGAAATAGTGTAACAATTATTAAAATAAATACTGAAATAAATAAAATGGTAAATTAAAAAAAAACTTTTAATTGAAAATTTGTCATAACAAATTCTTTGAATTTTACAAGAACATGAAAACCATTTATTGGAAAATACATTTTTTCGACATTTTTGATTTTTAAATTTATTTTCTGAAACTAATCATTTTAAAATATGGTTAAAAATTCATTTTTTTTATTGAAAATTAATCTCTTTGGTTTGAAAATGAACTATTATTTTAAAAAATTAATTTTTTTTGGTTGAAAGTTAATTTCCTTCGCTACAAATTCAAAACAATATTTGGTTAGAAATTCGTCTTTTTTGGTTGAAATTGATTTTTTAAACTGAAAATCTAACTCTTCCATTTTTTTGTTAAAAATTTATCCTTTTTATTTGTGAATTCATGTATTTTGTTGAAAATTCGCCTTTCTTGGTAGAAAATTTTCTACCATTCTTCTCCATTCTTGGGTTGGAAATTCAACTATTTACTTAAAAAATCCTTTCTTTCAACTATTCCATTTTATGATGAAAATTTATCTTTTCTTGTTACAACTGGAACTATTTGGTTAAAAATAAATTTGTATGTTTTCTTTGAAAATTCATTTCTTTTGTTGCAAATTTAGAAACTTTTGTTAAAAATTTGCCCTTTTGTTCGGTTAAAAATGCTTTTTTTGACTTAAAATTTAACTAGTCCATTATTGGATGAAAAATTATCTTTTCTAGATGCAAATCCATCCACTGTGCTTTGCCTAAACCTTTCGAACGCATTGTCCATCGGCAACTTTTCTAAGGCGTTTGATACAGTTAACCATAATCTAATATTGACGAGGCTCAAATCGCTTCACCTCTCAAATATGCACTCTAACAAATTTTGGGAATTTTTCCCACTTCATAGTGAGGAAAAATCCATATTTTTGTTAGGGAAAATCATTTTCCCCAATAATTGGTGAAATTTTCCTAAAAGTTCTTATAATTTACTAAAAAATTGGGAGAAATTCCCTAAAATTCAGAAAATTAGATAATACGTACAATTTTTGGACAACTTGAGGAAATGAATGATTCATACTGAATCTAGGGAATCGTTCCAAAAATAATGTTTGATTTTCCATGTAGATAAGGTAAATTTTCTAAAAACTCTTGAAGTATTACCGTTTGTTTAGGAAGATATTTTACCCTAAAAATATTTGATAAACTAGCACAATATTTTGAATAATTTCACACATTTTTTTGGAGAAAAGATTTATTAATGCTATAGACATCTCAAAGCTTTCTTTTCATGTATAAATGTATACATTTTTGTTTTTCACGTCAGGATGCAATAAATGATTTGCATGTTACATGCAAAAAATGTATTTATCGTTTTTAATTAAAATTTTTTTGGCAGTGCTTGGCTTTCAATAAGTGTTGATATTTAAATCTTGCTACTCTGAGCTGGTAGGTCGGGAGAAAATCCGCTAGGGCGCGACGTGCCGCCTCTCTCGCAACAGAAACGATGCATCGAGTGTTTAAGAGAGCACTTGACGCAAAGCAAAGGATACTTTATACTTATTTGGCGCAGAGGCTACCGTAATCAACAATGCGGTTCCTTTAGGGCGAGGCTCTTCCATTGCTACGGTCTTGCTTCATTTATTAATATTCCACAAATTATGGGGAATTTCAAGTTTTACATATTATTATTTTCCCGCCTAAGGGGAAATTCCCTAAATTTTCAATAACATTCCACAAAATTTAGTGATCTTTCCCTACTACGCCTCAGTGAATGCTCCCTACATTTTCAGTAAGATTCCACAAAAATATAGGGAATTTTCCCAAATCTGTTTTGGGGAAAATTCCAGAATTTCTTTTGTAATATTTCACAAATTATTTTTGGGAATTTTCCCCAAGTCGGAGTGGGGAAAATTCCCGAATGTTGGTGTATATTACTTCCACACGACTTTGGGGAAAATTCCATTGAACATTTTTTACAGTGTGGTTGTAAATGGGTTTGAATCTTATCTTAGTAATCGTTCTGAAAGAGTACAAATTAGTAATGGTGAGCAGTCTCATTGTGGGCAGGTTAGGAGTGGTGTCCCTCGGGGATCCAGGCTTGCACCCACTCTATTTAATATTTATACCTTTGAACTTGGTAGCGAACTTTGACACTGAATCTATCATGAATATGCTGATGACTTTGAGCCCTACCTGTCCGGGCCTCTCTCCTAACCCTGCTAAAGCTATGGCTATAATCATAGGACCTTCTTCCTCTCCATCACTCGAAATAATTGCAACCCTACCTCCTCTCGTGATCGATGGGCGTCTCAATCCTTTTGTGGAATCTGTGAAAGATTTAGGCTATATTCTTAATCAATCTCCTGGAATGAACAAGTTGCGGATATTTCAAGGAAAACCTTAAAAATCCTCCAACAGCTTAACAGGAATAAAGAGTCACTTCCTACTTCAACGCGTCTCCTCCTAATTAAAAGACTTATCCTGTCTTTCTTTGACTACGGCTGTTAATGAGCTGAAAGCAAAGCTTGAGGGTACGCTCAATGCTTGCATTGAGTTCATCTATAACATCCCTAAGAGTCAACAGCAGTATAGAGAAAGAGCAGGACTTCCTAACGTCGCCAAAAGAAGACAATTATTTACGTGCAGCATGCTTTATAGCCTATTCCCTATTCAGTAATGAAGCTCCGCACGATCTTTTTAACCTCTTCCATTTTCTGACGAAGATCAACCAACACATTCCAAACTCCGTGAAAGGAAAATAGTACGAAAAATTCAGCTACACCGCACATGTAAAATGCAAAGGTCTTTTATGATTCGTGCTCGCCACTTCAAATCCTACCCTCGAAATCACACATTGGCAACACTCAAGTCTTTATTTTAAAGATATACCGGGTGTCACAAAAGTCCCGGGATGGCTGAATACTTCCACAGGTAAGATATTCTTCAGGGAGGTCAAGGTAATTCTTGAAGTAACTTTCAACGAGGAATTCAATGATGACCTTTATTTTGACCTTGAAGATGACTTCAAGGGTTTTTCAAGGTCAACTTTTTTTCAATGGAAACCCCGCTTTTTTACATCGTCAATCGATGAGCTTGAAGGTCATCGACAAGGTTATGCTTAAGGTTGCTACTGAACACGCCTTGTTGAAATTAGTAACTTTACTCGTTACGAAAAAAAATTTAAAAATTCGGGATTGTCGATCTTGATCAGAAGATCTATTGTAATTTAGAGGAAGTAGAACAAATGATTGCGATGTCATTATAAAAGAGAGTTCACGTCCATGCTAAATATTTTTTGTAAATTAATTTAATATTGTTTAATATTTTTAATTATTTTTCGTCAATGGTTGTGTGCAACATCAATCTCATATTATGTTGACCCATGACGTGGACGGTCGATCTTCTTCATCTCGACCTGTTGGCAAACGGAGACCAGAATTGAATATTTTAGATATATTTTAAATTACTAAAAAATATATAATTTAAATCTTACACTAAGTAGGTAAGTAGGCCTCTATTAGTGGCGCAAAACATATAAGCCTACAATTAAGGCAAGAGGTAAACTGTATCGTTTCATTTATAGTAACTTTTCAGGGTTTTGTAGCCCCTGGCAGAAAATCCTGATAGTTTCGGTCGGTTTTCCGTCCGTCCGTCGTATTTTTTTGTCAAGGGGGGAAATGGGGGAAAGGGATTTAGGGGAAAAGTCCGTGAGGAAGGTGATAAGAAATAAGTAGAGGGGCAGTCAGGGAAATGATTGGAAGTAAGGGTAGGCAGTGAGTAGAAGTGAAGTGCGGGTAGTGCGATGATTTAGGAACAATTATATAATATATTCGCCTTCGATTATTGTATTTTAGTTTTAAAATTACCGGCTAGACGAGGAAGTGCATTTTCCTACTCGAAGTCCCATCGCAGAAGAGGGAGAAATCCATAATCTGTCTCGAAATATCCAATAGGCATTTTGTCACGCTTTAGTATATCCCCAGTGTCAAATTGGTTCATTTGCTGACCTGAACCGGTAAGAAAAATATAATCATTATTAATTTCAAAGCATAAAAATATCCCTAACTCAGATTTACTAAATTGTACTACGAGTCTCGGTTATTTAATTTCGAGCGGCACTAAAGAATCCTTCTTCAACCCGTCACCATACGGGAGCTTAAGGATCACAGTGTGAGAGCTTTAAATTAATTTCATCTAGCGCGGCATTAATGTGAAGGATTAAAATTTAAATTAATTCACTCATGTGTGTTTGACAAAATTAAGAGAACCATATTGAATTTTCAATCCGTTTCCATTCGGAAGTTCATTCAATGGAGTTTCGGTTTTTGTCAAACACTACCTCATCAAGATGAAATTAATTTATTGGTTCAGAATGAAAAATACTTGTATCCCAGGAATCAAAAGAATTTCCCATAATTGATCCTGCATTTTTCTTTCGTGAGCACTAAGAGCAGAAGAGGAAAGCTGAAGAATGAATAATAACTAATTACAAGGCACGAAATAAGACCTTAAGAAAATTAATTTGCGAGACTTGAAAGTCAGGAAAATGAGACGAAATTTTGTCCAGTGGCAAACATTGCACCCAGGTGTGCACAAAATCTAGTCTCGTTTATTGGAGTCAACAGTCAAAAGAAGTTCCAGGCGTTCCTTAGGGAGAGGGTTAATTGAAGAAAATTAATCAGAAACGCAAAATTCGGGCCGTGAAAGTATTATATGCGTATTTTAACGTGAAATGGAATAAAGAGGGATAAACTTTGGATTCATCAATTAATTGAAAATTTGCTCCTGTCAACTCATTTCTCCTGGAAGATTCTAAATAATCGAACCTAAATTTTCAAATGATGACTTTCGAAATTGGAGCAATTCTCGACACTGGATTAAGGGACGGCTACGTTTCTAGAGCACTTATTTTAAAAAATTATTTCAAAATTCAGGGTTTGAAACTGGGAAAGAGTGAAGTCAATTTCAATGCTAATTGGGAACCTCATATAGTTGATAGGGTTTCTTTTATGATTGTTGTAAATAATCGGGTATTTCGTTTCAGGTTTATCGTCCTCAAAGAATTGGTGCCGACGTGTATACACTGAACAAATTTCCTGGCTAGGACAAATTAATCGAAACAATTATCGTTTTACGTGAAAATTATAGCTGTTCTAATGAATCCAGGCGTCAGAAAAATAAAAGTAATGCTCAGATAAAAGAATAATGTTACAGCGCGTATAAAAAATATTTCATAAAGAACACAAGAGTGCATTGAAATAAAGGGGTTTTCCACTTAAGAAACTAATTCGAATCAGGAACTGGGAGGGACTATCTATATCTTTTCAGCTACTTCCGGATCCGCCCATATAAAATACTACGCAGAGAAAAAGTTGTCTTGAAACAAAAGCATTGTCCTCTTGCCTGTTTTGTTTTGAACGATGTGAATATATTTTTTACACAAACAGAATTATTTGGCTGCAAGAGTAGGTACAGTTAGTCGCATAAGGAAAATTTTTGCTGCAAATGGATTCCTGTTGAGACAAATAAAAATCCTCTCAACCTTCAATTTAAGAGGAAATTCCGTTTACTTCAAGAAACATCCTTTTGTCACAAAAGGACATTTCTCTGAGTGACTCCACAATTAGAAGAAAAAGAAGAAGCCGTTTTAGTCAGAATTCTCTAATATTAAAAAAATTGTATGTGGATTTTTATGTTACCGATATTAGCAGGTGGATATGTTGATAAACATATCATTTTTCCAGTTTGCTGTTCTTTTTCGTATATTCCAATACGTTCTCTAATTCTTGGACGAATCACGATATCGCCTGCCCCGGGAGGGACTGAATTTGGCGCTGTAAGATAAATATATTCACTAATACTAATCACTAATACTAAATTGAACTAAATTCTGAGTCTACTAATAAATGTTCAATTTTATTGGACATTTATTCTCTGAATGCCAACAATTTTGTGTTTGATGACAAAATTTACATGATGCACTGAGAATTAGAGCGAATTAAATATGAATTTGGTGCGAATTTTCAATCGAAAAATAACAGCGTATCAAAATAGACAATTAAAACATATATAAGTTAATTTTGAAATTTGAATTCAGATACAGTATCGGCCAGAATTATGAGTTCACTAAAAAAATCGAAACAAAAAGATGGCTCTCTTTCTTGGTGGCCATCTCAGCGATAGATATCCGTTTTTGAGCAATTTTCGATTCTCAAAAATAGATGTTTTAAATTTTTAATTACCTGTTTTACATCCCTTAATTTTATACTTTTGTCCATAAATGTCTACTATCCTTTCCCTAGATGCGGCTTGTGGCTTCCTAGGCCAGCACGATGAAAGCATTGATTCTGTAAGAAGAAATATAGGGATTTTTTTTAATGAATGCATTTTTTGAACGAACCTCAAAAATTTGTTATTGGTCCGAAATAAGGAGGCGTTAAATGTAATTGGAAAGTCAGTTAATATCAACACGATTCGTGACCAGTAGAGTGGTCCAAATTTATACCTTTAAAAATTTGACTTTCGATTTTTGGTGAATTTTCCGGAAAAAGCAATTGCCTATTTTTTTCAAATCGATATTCTTTTCATTTATTTCAATAATATTTTTCCCTGTTAGTCCTGAAAATTAATTGTTTTCTGGAATTAATGACACAATTAAAGAATTTTGAGACTAATATTTTTAACGACATTTGGTAATTCTTGAAAAAAATTTCATTTATTAAAACAATTTTTTTTTTCATCTATAAGTCTTCGAAAGTTATTGATGACACAGGTAATGAATGTTAAGTGATATTTTTTGTTGAAGACAATTTGCAATTCTTTAATCACCTAATAATCATAAAATTGTATCATTTTATATTAAGGTTGGAGAAAATTCTAGTTTTTAAGCCAAAAGGACGGATTTTTAACAAGAAAGATACTTTTTAATTAAATTAGGACTTTCTACGAAAATTGTTCAATTTTTACAAAAATGAATGAATTTCCAACCAAGTGGTTGAACTCTGATACTGAAAATATCAAATTTCAACAAAAAAGTTAATTTGCAACGAAATAGTTGAATGTTCGACCATTTTCAAACCAAAAAGACGAATTTTCACCAAAGAGTTCAATTTCGAACAAAAAAATTTAATTTTCAACCAAATAGTTGAATTTCTAGGAAAATTTTCCACCAACACAAGAAAAAAAGAGTTTGAAACAAAATAGTTGAATTTTCAACCTAAAAAGACAAATTTTCCAAAAAATAGCTAAACCCTCTTCAAAGTTGAATTCAATCAAAAAAGACGAATTTTCAACAAAATAAATGAATCCTCAACCAAACCAAGTTAATTTTCTACTAAAATAGTTGAATTTTCTACAAAAAGAAAATTAGATTTTTTACCAATAGAAATGAATTTTGAAACGAAAAAGCTGAATTTTAAAGCAAGAAAGAAAAATAATGTCCACTAAACTGCTGAATTTTCATACCAAAAAGACGAGCTTTCTCCAAAACAGTTAAATTTTCAAATCGGAAATATTAATTTTCAACAAAAAATTTACATTTCAACCAAATAAAACAGTTGAATTTTTAGCAAAATGCATCAATTTTCAACAAAAATGAAAGAATTCTCAACGAAAAATATAATAGTTGATATTATTTGAACCAAAGAAGATTTTAATTTTAAATCAAACACATTTGAATTCAACCAAAAAAGACGAATTTTCAGTAAACCAGCTGAATCTTCAACAAAATCAGATTAATATTCTATCAAAATAGTTGAATTTTCAACAAAAATAAAATAGATTTTTTCACCAAGAGGGATCAATTTTGAAACAAAAGTGTCGAATTTTGAAACAAGAAAGAAAAAATTTTTCTCCATTTTTCCATCTTTCAAAAAATATCACTCGGAACATTTATTAACTGCTTCATCAATTACCAAAAATAATAACTTTTCTCGAGTTTCAGGAAAAAAATTGTTAAAACAAATGGAAATTATTTAAATATTTGCTAAATATAAAAAAAAATATTATTCCTAACATTCTTTAACAGTGTCCTCAATTCCAGAAAATACTAACTTTTCATGATTTGGTGGAAAACATTGTGCAAAGAGAAATTGTTTAAACAATTCCAAAATATGATAAATAAAAAATATTTTTGATTTTATCAATTTTTATTAGTATTTTATTTATTTTTTATTAATTATTACAAGTGTTATAAGATTTAATTTATTTTGAAATGTAATGATTTTCTACTAAAAATACCGATAATTTGTGATACAAATTTCAATTTTCGATTAAAAATGAATTTCAGGGGAATACACTAACATACCCTATAGATAGGGAAAAGTTGTAAATATTCTTTGAAATCTAATTATTTGTCATTAAAAATACCAAAAATTTCCGACGAAAAACGCTAACATGACACAGCATAAAATTGTTCAGAATTATAAATCTTCCTCGAAATCGAGAAAATCGAAAAATTTGGATTTTCTGTAAAAAAAAACTAACCAAATAAAAAACCGAAAATTGTTGAAAAACTTGTAAACTTTGAAATTTAATGATGTTCAGCGAAAAATAGTAACATAAAACATTGATAATATTACAAATAACTTGAAAGTTTTAATTTAACCGCGCAAGAATATTAAATTTAAATTTAATTTTGAAAATTTGTGACATAAAATAACATTAAGTAATAAAAAGCCAATCATAAGTCCAACTATATAATTAAATTTTTTTTTAAAATATTTGTTTCCTTCCTTTTGGTTATTCGAAAATTAATATTAAAATAATTTTTGCTTAAATTATAACTCGTAAAATATTGTTTGAAGAAGTAATAAAATGTGTTATACTTCTTCATATATAAGAAGAAATAAAAAATAAAAAAAATATCTACGTGCATATTGTCAAATAAAAATATAGATATAATATTCTTTAAATAATAATCGATTAGGCACGCGCACATTATGGTCTGGAGTAACATATGTTAGCAATCCAGATGAGAAAGCCAACGTGGCCATCCACTTAAAAATCCACGTGATGATGCATTTAAATTTGATTTATTG